>BGZK01000719.1:0-305439 GCA_005406025.1 Eumeta japonica
TCCCGGCTTAAGGCGCCGGACCTCGCAGCTGTGTTCCATGTGCTAGACTGATATCTTGAAGATTTAATTTTTGGTGCAACGATATAGCTTGTTATACCATTACAAATTTTAGTCTAATGTAGAAGCGATCGTAATTAGAAAAATAGTAAAAAGCTTGTTTCAATTGACAGCATAAAATTTACTACTTGAAAAAAGTTATGAGAAATATAAAATGCAACTAAAGATGCCTATAGAATAATTCATGTTTGATTTTCTTTAATAATTGATGAAATAAAGAATCATCGTTGCAAAAAAAAAAAAATTAAAAACTCTACTCAAGTAACTTTTAAACAGATTATCAAGGTATGTAAAAAGAGTAAAGTAAACGAAAAAGTTTTATTTACTATACATTCTTTGAAATTTTTGTACTAAAATAGAAAATTTTAATGTGGTAGAGCCATGCTATAGCCTACTCAAAAATGGGCCAACGTGAGTCGCCCCATTTTGTGGTAAGCTGTGGTAACAAAGCTTACCACACTCTCACGAACACAAACATAAAGCAGCAAGGTTTGCTGTTGCATTTTATCATTTGAGTCAGAGTTGCGATGGCCCAATCCCTTTCATCGCCTCTTCCCTTCCATCACTCCACCCTTCATCAGTTCTCACTCTTTCATCGGATTTTCTACTCCTATTCAAGAGATCGACAATGCACTGGTGACTCCCCTAGGATTGCGAGTGTCCATGGGCGGTCTACTCTCTGGTCTACTACGGCATGCTTGTTTGCCCCTCAAAAATGCTACAAAAATAAAACACAATTTTCATTGATCGCTTAACGCGTCGTGACTCCATTGTAAATGTCTTAAGATTGTTATAGAATGATCAGCACTAATTTACAGTAATGTTTCTAATGTCGTTTATAATTAGCGGATACGATACCTTGAATCGACACGTTTACTTCTCCATTAGCGCGGTGTGATGCTACTCTAACGACCCCTTCATCATCCCAATCCCCCTCCGTCAGTTGTCTTATGCCTACCTAAGAAGTTGGCAGCGCATTTGTGACCCCTCTGCAGTTGAGAGTGCCTATGGACGGGAGTGGCCATTTGTTAGTCTCTGGTTGTTCTCTTGCTCGTTTGCTTTTCGAAAATGACAATATAAGCAAAATACACGAGATATATAAAAAACATGTTGGATGAGTGAGATTAGTAAAAGTAAGATAAGATCAGTATTTATTGTATACATATGTCTCGACGAACGTAATACGTTCACAATGATCTAAGAAATGTATTTTTAATGCTTTTCTTCAAATAACTTGAAAAATTGGAATCGATAGATACCAAAGATTTGTTAGCTCAAAAGTGACGAGATTCAGATTGGGGATATTGCATTTTATAATTAACATCCGATTTAATAAGTTTCATCGAAATATGCAGATCACAAAACACTTTCATGAAAGTACGTTTAACCATACGCTAAATATTTTTTTTAGGTTTTTAAGCTTTTGCAAATTAAGCAAACAGAACGAGAAACTTCAAAAAGTAAAAAAAGACGATTTAACTGTCGTCAGTTTGTGTCGGCTTGACATGTTTGAGTACAAATTTATATTAGATAAAATTGATGAAAACACTATTATATTAATATTTTGATTACTCAAGTCTCATAAATTTTAGAATCACTTAGTTGAAAATGTAACCTTTATGATTTTGATTACTCTATGCCTCTGTAATGTGACCCTGTTATTAGATTTATTGTATTTAATTTCCCGTCATTTACCTATGAATTTATTTTATTTTAGCCTTTTATTTCCCTTAAAACATTCAACGCTATAATTATTACAATGAACACTTAAAATATATAAATTATTAAAATTATTTAGACGGTATAATTGTCAGAAATTAAGTTTATTTTTAGTGAAGTAGTTATTTTAAAAATGAATTTCATTGTTTAAATATTAAATAGCGGTATAGATTAGATATAGACACACAATTTATTGTTAAAATACAAAATCATCAATCTTGAAAATCATAAAATGTGACAAAAACTTCTCTACGAGTAATGGCCTCCTCCATTTGGGTTTATTAAATCGAATTTCATATTATGATACAATTTTTCCGGAAAAAGATGGAACTAAATACAATAATCTTTGCATAATTACAGTAGATGCTATAACATATAATAAAGAGATCATTTTTAAATTATTAGGTTACGTATAACCTCAAAAAAATGCTATGTCTATCATCCTTTTTAACAACAAGAAATCGTACTTTCATATGTTTTTCTGAAACGTAAATAAATTATCGATGATTAGTTTATATAATACCTTATTTTATTTTCAAAAATTAATCATGAGTCACATATTCCGTTTCCGGTCGTTGAAGTGTCAACAAGTCTGTGCCGTTCGTCGACAATAAATCACTTACCAAAAATAGTAAAAGTTATAATTCGGGAATTGTAGTGCCACAAACATTAACAAAACACCATCGGAAGACATAGAAGAAATAATCCTTGGATATTGTCAAGCTGCACTCATAAAATCATTCACAATCAAGGTTAGAATATACAACATCATCTAATTATTCAACAGTCATCGTCAACTTGACAGCCGGTAAAATAACAACAATACCTGAACTGTCAGTCGGCTACGCAGACAACAAACTTGAGTGTTGCCATCACAGATAAATATTTTCTACCATTTCACATCTACGTTCCATTTCACATAAATACATTCGACAACATGGAAGAACAATTTCAATTATTATTCGATAAAATGAAGTTAGAAATGGAGAAACAGACCAATGATTTAAAAGAATCGATTACGAAGAATATAATGGATCGGATAGATGAAAAACTCAAACCTATGATGGAAGAAAATGAATTTTCTTCCATAAAGATAGAGAAAATAAAGATCACAAATTTTTTGTTTTAATAAAAACAAAAAAATTGTGATCTAGGGAACGAAATAGAATATTTAAAAAAAGAGAAGAAGAGTAACAACATAATTATTTATGGTTTAGAAGAGAGCGAAAAATCGATATCAGAGCTATTTCAAACCGTTAAAGAGATTTTCAAAAGAGACTTAAACTTATGTGTCGAAGAAAGCGAAATGAACAGATTATACCGTTTAGGGGAAAAAAAAAAGGTTGAGAACAAACATAGACCTGTGCTATTTTCATTCACAAATGGATGGAAAAAAGACCAAATCATAAAGAATAAAACGAATCTAAAAGAAATCTATATATCGGAAGACTATTCTAAGGAAGTTATGGAAAAGAGAAAGGCTTTGTTACCGCAGCTACTAGAGGAGAAGGAAAAGGGAAATGCTGCGTATCTGAAATATGATAAATTAGTAGTTAAAGGACTAAACCCCGACAAAAACTCCGACAAAAGGAAAAGAGAATTGTCTACTTCACCACAATCGACGTCAACCAATAAACCTGAAAAACAGCAAACGATCAGTTCCATTAAAACGAACAGAACTAACGCTTTCAATTTGATGAGAACACGATCAAACTCGCTCAATGACACCCTCACTCATAAAAAACAATAGCAATCAACAACCGGTAAACCGAAAATCCAACCAATTTACGAAAACCAAACAACAGAAACAAAACAATCTCCCCCCAAGCCGACTGGTCCTCGTGGGGGACAGAGATCATAACCCTCCAACCCTCCAACAAAGTATAAATATATATATTACCATGTAGTTATGCATAAGAAAAAAAAATTAAAACTTTACTAAAGAAATAAAAGGTTGAAGGAGGCCTTTGCCAACTGGCAAACGGACCTACAAAAAGTATAGAAGCACCAAATATGCGAATAAGCTTAGTAATGTAAGAAACATAATTGTATAGATAGTATATAACAGTGTAATAGTATAAGAAACATAATTGTATATCTGTTGTCCGAATAAAAGGCTTATTATTATTATTTATTATATAATCATGAGTCAAATATGTAAGTTACAATTTTATTGACACTTTTGATCATGTGACTCACTATAAATAAAATCTCTGAAACTACTAATAATAAAATTGTGGGAAAAGCTTTTTACTTAAATTTGCTACTTCACTCATTTGTAACTTAATTTCCTTAACAAAGTTATTTATTTACAACAAAACTAATTGGTTAGCCGTACACAGCGTAAATAAAAATTTCACCATTGTCACGCTTTTCTCGCTGTATCATACTTCGCGCTTACGAGATTATAAATCGAAAATCTATTATTATCTATATTATATGTTTAACAAAATAACCTTAAATTATTTTTTTTAGGCTGGATACATCGTCAATGTAAAACTTTTATATGTCAACTAAGCATCAGCCCCTTCGGACGGTGGTCTCGGTTTTATGTTCTGCGCCGTGGCCGTACACGCTGCCCGCGCCGTGTGTCAGCCGTCCGCGGATGTTACACGCCATTATTCCCTTGACATATTTCAAAGCGCCGCTTCACTCTAAGAATGTTATAAAAGCTAAAGGAGATTTATAGTATACCAAGGGTTCTACAAATGTCATGCACGAAATCATAAAATTCATGAAAGCTTAGATTAATCAAATAGTTTGAAAAACATGTTAAGGATTTGTGATAAAAAAAAATTACAAGCTTAGGAATAGATATTCTTCAGAAAACATTATAACTACAAAATCATTATTACAAGTTTAGTTTATCTATGGTGCGTTTCATTATTTCAAAAAGGATATATGATAACTTTTTGTAGAGAGATAAATTAATAGGATAACACTTCTTGGAAGGGAGAAACCCAATTTTTTTATATTTTTTCGAACATCTTTAATGTATATTTTTATATAACGCATAAATTTACGTTTGAAGTTTCAGCTGCAAAGGGGTATTTAAATCGATAGCTTCCCCGCAGGCGATAGTAGACTACGCCTCTGCCGCTACAATATTTTACAATCCTCTTCTTTAAAAGTTTATGAAAAGCAGAACACTTTTATTCAATGAAAATAACTAAACCCTCAAAAAAGAACATAATTAAATGCAAATGAACTAAACTTCTTTTATATAGCAATTAACTACTCAGCCTTATTTTGTAACTCATTTGTAATCCAATTGTGATTTTAAATTAATAAATTTTATTTATGTACACATACAAAAAAAAACTTGTCAGAATAATATTCATATATATACAGCTATGAAAGTACATTGTGCGTCAGTAGCGACACACATGCAAACATTGTTTTGCTATTTATTCTAAATTCATGCACCACTTACGTCACGTTGTGTATGGTATACATCACTTTTCACAAATTCAATGTTAATATTAACTTTAACTAACCTCAATAACTAAGTTAGTTAAATGAAAACAGAGGAGCTTTCTAATATCTAATAAGATTTAGTGCTTTAAAAAATAATTCTCCTTTGACGTGACAATCGTTCTAAATACCTTTCAAAAACCTTTACTTAAAGTGATAATGCAAGCTATTATAGTATTCTCAATTATTTTTCACGATATGTTGAATCATGAATTAAAGAAGCCTTCTTCTTCCCCTCTTTACATGGCGTTAGTCTCATTAATGCTATCTCGTCGTATTAAATCGAACTTAATTACAAGAACAAAATGGGCTTGAAGTAGCAATATCAATTATGCTTGTATACTGTGATAACCGATTTATGTAGGTGGGCATGTGAGGCATACGACATACGACAAGATAGACAAAGAGAGTTGATCGGGTCTCTTACCCGGGTGCATAGACCTCGGTTGTAATCGAACGAGATACGAGTGAGTATAAAGTAATACGAAGTACAATAGTGAGTCCCTATAAGAACGTGAACAGATTATTGAAAAACAGATCGAATAAATATAGTCTTGTTGCTGGAGAGCTTTTAATAACGATCTTGAGTATCGAAACCCGACGAAGGGTTCATCTGAGTTATAATATCATAAACATCCCTCTTACAACTCGAAAACCACAATTTCTATTTACATTATCCTTTTTTAGTTTGGATATAAATTATTATTTATATAACTTAGTTGTTGTTCATGACTGAATTAGATCTAGTTGAAAACGGAATTATAAAATAGTTGTAGAAGTAAAAACGTGGGTCATTTAATGTCAACCATGACATCACCAGAATGGTAGATGGAAAAATCCATCTCGTTCATGTTAAATTATTCCAGTTTTATTAAAAAAAAAATTGTTTAAAATGTAAAAATTATATTGTTATTCTTATAATTTGATTCCGTGAAATTTGGTAGTCAACTTATTTTAATTTTAGTTTATGTGTTGTATTTCACAAAAATGTACCTTTTCTCTGCTGTACGTCTTCTAATGCAAGAATATGGAATTTTACCAAGTTCTGTAACTGCGTTAAGTGTCACGTATAATTTTTCAAGCTTCTGTCAAACTTTTAGCGCTTCTTAAGTAATGAAATTATTTCAAGAGTTTTACTGAAATAAGCTGCTATAATATAATATGTTATTAGCAGTGGTATGGATCCGTATTTTAATCTCATATACTGTTTTCCTCTATCGGAATGAAATAACGTGAACAGCTCGTGTATACTTATTATTTCAATCCCTTCACAAATCTTTTTTTTCGGAGATGATTTATAAAGTCTATAATTCAAAGCAGATCAAATGGATAAAACGAATATTATTTTTTTTAAACAATCGTGATTCAGACTTTAAAAGCCAAAATTCAGCACTAGTATTGTTTTCTATTTTAGTTTAAATACTTGTAACGTGTTCAGAGGTAACCGGAACGACAAAGTTTTCATAATATATTTTTGTTGGTATTTTTAACAAAAATATTTTTTCCTAATAATTTAAACAATTACAGTTTTATCTTAATTATAACAATAATAACATAAACTCACGCCTGTTTCCCAGAAGGGTAGGCAGACACTATAGATTTCCACATGATACGATCTTTGCATATCTCTCTTGTCTCATTGACATCCATCAATTTTTTCATGCAAGCTAGTCGGTTTCGGGTATTTAAAATTTGGCCATTTTTTAATATGCCATCAATATGGTCTGAATAGGGTTTTCTCTTATAGATTTTTATAGTTCTTTGTTGCTTGCCTATAAAATACCACAGATATCGTACACTGTAATAAAATGCAATTTCGGGCTAAATGTATGAAACCTTACAATATTACTATATGTTATCGGAATTACATACGAGCGTATAGGTTTTATCATAACAACACTCGCTCATTCATCCGTTGGTTTAAATAATATAAAAAAAAAATATCAAACTGGGAAATAAATAAACAAATGTTTATGCAATACGAAAAACTATTTATGGATTAACAATTAGGCCATTGATAGTTTTTTGCTCTACATAAGGTACAAGGGTGGATAAAATAATTAAAAGACATTGATTATATTTTCTCTGAGAACAATATTGATTACAATCGGACACAATTCCAATTAAGCAGGTCTTTGTGAACAAAAACAAAAGTGGGTGGCTATGAGTAGCAAATTACAAAAATACCGAATGTAAACTTAGTAGGCAAGGACAAATTTTATATATCTACTTCGTAAAAATTTCACACATCTACTAAAAATCCCGAATTCGCTTGATATCCTATAACAGGACGGACGTTTTGTGAAATTGAGAAAAAAGTAAGCTAAAGAAGAACTATCTAACGCCGTCTTCATCGCCGTTTCACTCGATTCTATTTCGACAGCTGTCACTCTGAAAAAAGGATATCTCAAAATTACTAGATGTCCGCAGTTTTGTGATTTTAAAATTAATCTACAATCTATTAATTACACTGTCGCCCCCGGTTCTGCTCGCTTAGATATAATATGATTTGATTTATCTTTTCTATCGCCCTATCAGAGACCTGCTGCTCCATTTCGATATTGATTGGGGTTCCTCTCTCCATTTAACTGCGATGAAGTTATCCCAATGTAACGCATACTCTTTCAATAACTAATCGGTGTAAAAAATAAAGATTTACATACAAGTGAAACTGCGGAAAAAATTAGTACTTACTAAAGCCCCGGTAGATAACGCATGTTCATACTAAAAAATAATCGTTTAAATCATAAAAGTAGTTGTAGAATTGAAGTACACAAGTAGACAGTGAGGCATTGTGTTTCATAATCTGTAAAGACATGTTAAAATATTTTTTCTCAAGAAATATGAACGAAAGAATAAATTTAAATTAAAATAATTAAACATTAATTACGAGATATTCAAATGCATATTTTACTAAATCGAAAAATTGTAGTTGCATAGTTTCGTAAAAAAGATTTTTGTCAAAATAAGCGCAAAGTTCTTGTTGAATTGATGTTTGGTATTAGTCGACTTTCTTTGCTGAAAAAACAGCGTTGGGAATCGTAAAGCAGATAAAAAACGAGCAACGCATTCGACCGATATCGTAGCTTAAAAACCAAAAAAAGTATTTATTTATAAACAAATTTAGATGTTTGAACTAAAAAAGTTGAAAACATATTAAAATTATATTTTTAAGTTTGGAGAGCTTCAAAAAGCACAAAAGTCAATGTTTTGAGATCAAACTCAATGTACTGTTAGATATATTTTTGAAGACTCTTAGCTCGAATATAGCAAAAAGTTTAAGAAATGGTCAATGAAATCAACAACATTTGGATTTTTTGAGCTTGTAAAACTTAAAGATAAGTCTTTGATCTATAAGACAACTGTAAATATCATAGAGGGTACATAGATTTAGGGATGGCCTGCATGGTGATTGCTTTCACAGACTTTTTTTATAGTGATTTCATTTATATCTAAAAAGTTGGACACATTATTTTTTCTAATTTAGTGAAAGAAAACATTTCTAGTAATCTTTGACCAAACACATTTATTGCGTTTTATGCTAATGAGCGATTCACATGAAATGCATTTTGTTGATGTTACTTATATATTAAAAGAGAAAAATTTAGATAATTTAGGAATCAATATATTATTAGGAACTGGTGATAATATAATTATTGAAAGTATGAAGATTAGAAAGTCTAAATATCCAGCTCGCGTGTCTGTATGCATATTCATGTTTTTTTTTTGTCACTCTTGCATAGTGCGTATAAACTTGTGAAAGAGCTAAAAGAAACGATCACATCTTATCAGCCTGCCGCTCTTTTCGGCTATCCGAGCGAACAGTTAGTAAATCCATGGAGACAAAAAATGTAGATGTAATAATAAAATACCTTATGATAACCGCTGCAGTATTGGAATGGGGATTAGAATGCGAATCGGATTTGGCATGGCAATTGGAGTTGGAATCGATAGGTACGAGAAAGAATATAGGGATTGGAGTGCGAACACAGTAAATGAACTTAAAATAACCGTGCATACAATGTATCGGTTAATATAATATATATATTCAGACTCAAATTCTAAATATCTTTCATAGGTTACAAAATGATATATGTAATATATGATCATTTTTTGTAAATTTATACTTTACCGCTCGTTCGGAAGGCAGTTTTCCCTCAAGAAGAACGAGCAAAAAACTTAAGGGTAGCTCTTTTCTAATTTGCTCATACATAACCAAAACAAATACAAAACCATTAAGAACGAAACAGCCCGGTAAGAAGTCGAGCCGCTTATGCCCATAGATATTTGTCTTCTAAATATTCAGAAATTGTATAATACCCTTTTCCACAGAGTGATTGTTTAATAACACTCTTAAATTTATATAGGGGGTAAATCTTATTAAATATCCAAAGGGACCTTATGGTATATGCACACACAGAGTCCTATAAATGAATTTGTGATTTTGCACAGATGACTAACGTGTGAAACCAGTTTATTTTTATTTCTGGTATTGAGTTTATATCGACTACTATTTCTTATAAACATTTTTAAATTTTATTTACATTTTTACACAAAATTTATTATGATGTTCATAAATGAATTGACATTTCAGAGTTAAGATTCCAATTTCCTTAAACTTATTTCTAAGAGATGCACGAGGTCCGAGCTTGTAAATTGCGCGAACGGCCCGTTTTGCAGCATGAAAATTCTATAAATATCCGCGGCGTTTCTCCAGAGTAAGATACCATACATCAGGCTGTGGAAACAGCCAAAATAAACCAATCTAGCAGTTTTGGCGTCTGACAAATTTCTTATTTTTTTGGTGTATAAACGGTAGAGCTAAGCCTTTTCGCCAACTTATTGATGTGAGGACCTCATTAAAACCTCTTATCTAAAGTAATTCCCAGGAACATGGTAGCATTAACAAACTCCAATTCCTTGTTATGTACTGAAATAGGTATATTTTACATTTGGAAATGAGAATTTAATACATTTTGTTTTCATTTTATAAAGAAGTAGTTATATTATTAGCAAAGCCCTCGCTATTTATAAAAGTCCTTTCGTCATAAAGCTCATACAGTCTCCTTCTACTTTTATGAATTTCTTTTGTTTTCCAATCGCTAAATGGTAATGTTTCATTTGTTTCAACTTTTTTTACTTTAAATACATTATCGTATTCTGCTTTTGTCACGTCAAACATTAAATTATACATCTTATTGAAATCATCACAGCACTGAAGTTCCGGAATCGTCTCAGTGGTATTTTTCTAAGTTTAACTAAGCGTTTTTCGTTCACTGGTACACAAATTATGTTTTTTTCTACACTTTTACTAAGCGATAATCTAAAAGACGCAAATTAACCACTGTGATCTGATTTTAAATTATGTAATATAGATTTTTCATATGGTTTAATATTTATATAGATGTTGTCGATACAAGTTTTTCAGATAGAAGATATCCTCGTTGGTACTAAAAAGAGATTAGACAGATTATAACAATCAAAAAATTCCAAAATCTCACTGCCGCGATTACTGGCATCCAATAAATCTATATGAAAGTCTCCACATATTGCTATGTTCTTACTTTTGTCACTAATTTTACACAAAGCTTGAATACCTTGAATATTTTGATGTACCAAGTTGGGAATACATTGATCTTTATCATTAATTTTAAATATGCTATTATTATTTACATCTGTATATATTTCACTAATTTTATGCTACATAATGTTTGAACCACTCTCCGTTATCTTATCATTAGCGTTAAAGTAATTTGAAAATAATTGTGTAAATTCATTATTGCCGAGAAAACCCTGGTCGTTCTTTTGAACTAAATTAAAGTTCTTATAAACTTAATTAAACTAAATTAAATTACCTAAATTTGTCGTAGCTGCCCGTTTAAATCCGTAAAATTCTGTACTATACCAGATCCCACAGATTCAAGCGAGACGCAGTCGCTCTTAGAACTAAGTCCTGCCGTATTATGCAATATAGCAGAACGTATATTATGAAGCTAATAATTTAGCAAAATATTGCTTAAAATAATCTGATAGTAATATCCTATCCTTTGTCAAAATAATATTGTAATTAAATTTATTGAAGTCAAAAAATACGTATTTGCATCACTATGACGCAATGTCATGTCATACATTAGTATATTTAATTTATGGGCATGATTGAGTTGCTTTTCCATTAAGCCACTAGCAAACGAGAAGCACACAAAAATAAGTTAATGCTATTTTGATTGGACCACTCAAGAAGGCGGCTAAACACGACAATCATTTCTTTTCTATTTAAAGCAAAATAATTTCCACCTAATATAATTATTGTTATGTTTTTGCTACATGTACGATTTAAAATTTTATTAATAATACGATTAAATGAAACACCAGGCATGCAAATATTCATTACTCGGTGACTCATACACCCGCTCGACATAGGGCCCAATCCGATACCTAATTCTTCGGAATAGATTGCGGTCTCGTTCTCATTATTATAACGGCGCCGAGTGCACTGGTCACACTTTCAGGTTTGATTGCATTTTCGTTGTTATTTTCAATACTCTGGTCACTTTTTTTATTGAAGTTGTGAAATACAAACCATTACTGACATGTGGCTATTTAATTTAGTATCTCAATTGTAATGAAAATTGCGCGGCTCAATCCGGGCAGTTAATTCTGCTAAATCATTTTATAAACGACCCATTTGATCCTGCAGACTTTGATACTCAGAAATCTCTTTCGTTTAATTTTGTTTCATAATTATTTATAGATTTGAGTGAATCTATATTTTGCTTTTTATAATTATTTTATTTGTAACTCGAGTTTAATTGTCTATCCCTTTTTTTGAAACGTCTGATAAACTTACTTAATTAAAAAAAATACTATTTTTTTTATTAATACTCGAGTAAAAGAAATATGGCTTCCGAGTATCAAGTTCTGCCGAACTGTCCAGCATCGAGTCACACAATCTAACGGTTTCATTCACCCTGCATAATTCTAGTTCATGCTGCTATTTGTCCATATTTATTTTACAGATATGCACCTCCTTGAAGCGCTTGAATCTGCAGCAGTGGCTGCTCGTAGTGATTGCGACAGTCGTTCATTTCGCTTACCAGCACTAGCAAGCGGTTGCGTTGATTAGTTAGATCATTGCATTTTATGTCCATTTCGGCTTATTCGCCTTTTGACTTGGTATTCATGAATATAACCGAATTTAAATTTTGTGATCATCGCGCTCGCTTATAAAGCAATCACACATTCCTTTTGACGTCTCGAGTTCAAAGAATGCATGCAGCCCTCAACTTTTGCTCTAAATCACGGGTTGAAGGTCTACGACTCATGGTTTACAAAGTGAATGAACCCGAACGTTGAATTACACGTAATTAATTGACACAATTAAGTATATGGGTATTGCTGCTGAAAGCCCACAAAAGTAAAGTAATCGATTCAACAGCAGTGCGTTACAAAACTAAACAACTAATTAAAGAAAAGAAAGAAAAACTAAAATAAAACTAGATAAAAACAAAGAGAGACAAAAAAAACAGAGTAAAACAAACTACTCTAGTACAGATTCGAATGCTGGCACCTGACAAACGCGTCGTCGTATATACTAGACAATTAAGCTAATCCGTATTATACAGACTTACCCGAAAATAGTTTAGCTATTAATTAAATTATTACAAAATATTTAGCAATGTTCTACTATAATATTAAATATATCAATGTTCTATTACATAAAAGCATACACATACATACGTATAATATATAATTGTAACATTGACAAAAAAAAATAAAGTCAATAAAAATGAAACGTACCTCACAAATAAAATAATTTAGTTGTTATTTTACAATGATTTATTCCAAGGATTAACGATTTCCTTTCTCGATTGAAAATAAAAATTGTGTTATATTGTCTTAATAATGTATCCAATAATAGAATTTTACATCAGTTAAAAATTTGTGAAAAGAGAATATACTTTGAATCAAATAATAGTCATTAAAGTCTATTTATATAAAATTAGGGTTAAGAACTTGATATTTAGCAATAAAAAAAAGACGAAATTCACTATTTACGGTAATCTCGAAGCAAGCCTAAAAATAAGTAGTTTGTACGCCTTGCACGGCAGCCAGAGTTCGAATATATATATTTAAGATTATTATTATTGCATATTTTAAAATATTATAAGACGACTTATGGAAAATATAGAAATATGATTCAAAACAATTACACAGTTTCAATGTAAAAATATATTGAGATATATTGTGAAATATCTTACTGTCAATTCCAATTCGACTCCAAAAACGATTAACTAGTTGTTTTTGGAGTTGGTTTTTGCTAAAGCAAGGTAAAAAAACATAAAATTTCTAAACATGAACAACATGAAATCTTAAATATTAAAAAAGATCTTCTAGGGAAACAGAACTGTGTTCAAATTATCTTTAGCTGGAACCGAATCCAAAACTAAACAATTATTTTATACGATTTCTGAATATATACTATGATTTTTTTTTTCTTTGCAGTCTTAAATGCCATATTCTCTGTCTATTATAAGGCACCATATAAACTGCACGGTAGTCTGCGATTGCACTCTAAGGTATTAAGGAATAAATAGGGCAGTAAATTTAAGCATTAGTGTCGTGTTTAAGCATTAGTTTCTATCGCTTCTGACATATTCTTCTAAAATTATTAATGTTTCAGATATTTTTTTTATCCAATATCCCTGAAATTTATTGGAAATCAATGAAAGTTCAGTTTCTTTAGATTCAAATAGAATTATTAAAATTTAATTCTTTTACTAGAATGTTGTATAGTGATTTTAAATTCGTTAGATGCTTTTTTCAATTTGATTAATTGTAATGAGAAAAATCGATAAAATTTTCCTTCTACTAGAAAAAATATGATTTTGTTTTATTGTCTTGTACAATTCTTATACAAGTCATATTAACATCCATAATTATAATTCTATAAACCTTTTTTTTAACTTTCCTAACAAATAAGACGATTTGTTATCGACAATTTTAATTCTATTTGGTAGCGTTGAACAAAGGTGTTAGCGAAGCAACGAAGCGGCAACATTGCCAGAACAACCCATCCGTGCTATGACAGGATGTTTCAATTTTTTCCGACGTAAAATTTATCAACTCATTCGGTTGTAAGTCCATTCAGAATCTCTTGAATTCCCAAAAATATTGTTGATATTGAATTTAATTTTTATTACTTATCCGCAATGTACTGTGTCAAGTTTTAAAGATCTCATGAGGATAAACTCTTACGTACTTTCTCTTTCAAATCGAGAGGCATGGATGTTGAGTCTCCCAAGTTAGCTCACTGTGGCTCAGGACTATTAACGACCGTCGTCCCAATTCTGTGAGAACGACCGGCACAGACGACTTAACATGCTCTCCGAAACACGGAAAACTACCTATTTAAACCTCTAAAAGTAATACACTCACATTCCCTACAATAAATAACGTGAAGACCTACCCACTTTTGTCAATAGGAATCGGGAAAAAGAAATAAATTTTGGTAATTTATACAGCCATCCATACTTCTATTCAGACTGACTTGATGCACGTAATCTTTCAAATTTTTAAAGCGTGTCGTTCCTTAAGCTAATTTAAGGCTGTAAGCTCTCCGATTTCATAACGCAAAATCCAGCGAAATGATCATTTGATTTGTGAGCGATATTGCGTGCAATATCTGACCCTTTGTACCCGCGTCCGTATCACGTTCCGCTCCCCTTGCCGTCTTTGCCTATACCACATTCCTATGTACCACATTCGGCCTCGTTCGCTCGCATTTCCTGCCAATAGTCGATAATGCATTGTTATGTATTTGTAGGTTTTTAATAATTATATAATTCTAATAATATTAAAATCAGACAGTTCTATTCTGATTTGTTGTAAAATAACTTACTATGTTTCACCCGCGGCTCTGTCCGCGTAAATACACAATGAATTTCTTCATATTTTATATCAACCGTTCACGCTATCAACCATGATTCCAATCCCGATCCCGATCTTGATTTCGATGTCGTTTTATTATGCGACGTCATCAAAAGAATTAGTACATTTATGTAAAGCTATTATAAAGGAATTATTCGCTTCCATATAACTTTAAACGGTATAAACAGCCCACGCCATGGAAGCTCTCAAAAAGCGTGTTTATACCCACATAAGAGGCAAGCATTATATTCAATTAATATTATAAAATAATACTCAATCGTGTTTTGTTAATCAGTCTATCCATTAGGGAAAACCATATTAAAATCCCTACAGAGGTTTCTGAGATTAG
The DNA here is from genome assembly GCA_005406025.1 of Eumeta japonica. Taxonomy (NCBI): domain Eukaryota; kingdom Metazoa; phylum Arthropoda; class Insecta; order Lepidoptera; family Psychidae; genus Eumeta; species Eumeta japonica. Next base: position 15,527 of record BGZK01000719.1, read on the forward strand.
CTTTCAAAGATAAATGGATAGTATATACCTACAAAAATATGTTTAGTAACGCAAGACTTTTAATTTGACCTTTAAGGTTCCGTGGTTTGAAGCAAAAAAAGGAACCCTTATAATTTATTCTATCTGTTGACCCATATATTGCAGTTTAAATCATTTTTAATTTTTATTGATTCTAATGAAATTATGTAGGAAAGTGTCTTATGCGAACCACCATACTATTACGTAAAGATCGGCAAAGGAAAATGTAGGGATAATTTGTGTAAATAAAATCCAGTGATGAAATTTTTTCACGCCTCCGTGCTGTAGGGTGTCGTTAAATAGGTATTAAGAAAGTCATTAAGGGTTTTTAAGTGAGTTTTCCTTTAGGTGTATATTTCAAGGTTAATGAGTTCTTAAAGTGGTTAATTTTACGTGTCTCCCTTTAATTTTCATACAATGAGTTTCAAAAACTTAAAAAAATAGCAGTAACAACGCTCTATAAATGAATTCATTAAAAACTGTTTGAAAAAAGTTTTATAAGTTCTTGGGCATCTACTATTTTGAATTGTCAATAGCAACAATCACCGACTTATATGTGCAATTGTGCACGCATGTGGATTTTAATACAAAATAGATATATTCCACATACTTTATACCATTCTATTTTAGAATTCAAATTCATAGAAATAATACGATATTATTTTGATTTAAATTTAGGGTAATAACAAACTTTTCCTCGTCACGTTTTTTTGGTTCGGGACTCTGAATTCCGAAGTTCGACTTCCACCTTGGCTGATTTCTATATAACCTTAAGACTTCTCTAAATAGTGACTTCTCATATTCTATTAAATAGTGAAAGTCTTAAATATTTGCTAAATTTGCATTTAGCATATTTCAGATTTTAGTAACATTAAACAATTATTGTTCCAAATATTTAAATTGGATATTACATGCAAAAATATATTTTCTTCTACGGAATATTAATTAAGCATGGCACACTCAGCAAGATTTTGTTTGATAGGAAATCCATCATCATATTAAACTTTCTAGAATTCTTAGATTAATATGAACTTTTTCAGAACTCGACGGGCAGACGATTATTTTCGTCAAATAGAGATGAATACAGCTTTCATTTTACGTATGATATGGTAATCTCTTTGTATTTTATTGCTATGTACGATGACACGTTCAAACAAAAATTTGAGTACATGTGTAGATACATCATAAATTATAAGCATTTAAATTCAAATAACTATGTAAACACCGCAAAGGCGGTATTTACCGCTTTTGCGATGATAATGTGCATTTTCTTTCAGGTTTCATTTCAGAATCGGTATAAAATCATTTCAGTTGCTCCTTAGCTTATCTCAGTCTGTTGTAATGCTAGCGTCTTAGAAACCTTAATTGGAGCGTTTGTCGATGCATGTGAGGCAAAGGTTAATGTAGTACAGGTTTAGAATATCACGTTGCATAAGACTTTATAAAAGCAATTAAATAGGTAATGCGAATGCCAAAGGTGTACTATTTTATTTAAAGTTCTCTATCGATACTTAGTTATAGAAATAAGTATTGATGTTATATATATTATTGATATACTATTCAGATGAACAAATATATATAGATATATTTGTTCATTTGAATAACTGTTTATCTGGTTGAAGTTGAATAATTCGATATACATTAATAACCTTCATTTCTAGTTTTTGGCAGTATCACTAAATAACACTATATCATTAGCGTACCTTAAATTTCGCTGCCTTGTATTTGATATCCATAAGCCTTTATTTTTTTGATTTTATGTTTTAAATATTTGTTTCAGCAACGTTGTTTGTGCTGATCAAATAGTTTTGAAAGATGGTCGTCTCCCTTGACTCACGCCTTTTCCGACTGTTAACTCCTCTCTGTCACTTGAGTTTTATTCTACTCACGCTTACCAGGGCAATATAAGGACATACGAGTATCGTATACCATTCCATATATAGGCAGTATAATAAAATATTATTTTACTGCTTATTTGTGCAAATTATAATATCAATGTGTTCTCGTAATCGGCTACTGTACCGACTACTTGGGTCATTAATAAGACTGCCACACTTGTAATGTAATGGTTATATCCTAGCAATACTAGAATTTTAAAATTATTGTTTTAATATTGATTCAAGCTTAATAATAATCGCATGAAAGCATGCTATGGTAAAATGTTAATAAATTAGTGGCATTAATATAAAATAATAGAAAACACGCAGGCACTGCCAAAAACTCGAGATCGTGGATATTTAAGATTCACAGTTAAACGTGTAAGTTTTCCAGAAAAGACGACCAAAAAAAAGAACATGCAGCAACAGCTGGGCCGGGTCACACGCCCCCGCTAGATTACTTTCACATCCCGAAAGGTGATGGATTTTCACGCTTAAAAATGTTCACGAGACGAATTGTTCTGAAAGAACAATCCTCGTAAAAAATGTTTGTATCATATTTTGTGCGGCTGTTTTTTTAATTCGCAGTTAGGTTTAATTGACAAAAAGATGATTTGAAAACAGTTAACAAGCCATATATAAGTTGTGAATGTTGTAAATGATATTTGAAGAATGAGTTTAGATTTTACCTCTAATTTCTATTTTCGTTTTCATGATCTGTCGCTCAAATCGCATGATAATGTAAGGCGAATTTAAAGAATGAAAATGTATCTAGTGTGTGTTTTCTTTGGAGTAGATAAAACCGACTTACACATGCTAAGCCCTCCTGACGCCATAAATATTTAAATGCTTTTCAAGCTTTAAAAACAAATCCACCACTAAAAAAACATCAGCCCCGCGACTCGGTGAGAGCTTACCGCTTTTATTCCTTTCCGTTGAGAAATCTCCACACACAGTATGTTACGTTTTCAATAATCCGATTCCATTTTATTCGTCACAAAAAAAAAAGAGAGTTGCGCTTATATCACAAGCCGTATTCAAAATCTTAAAGGAGCGATAGTATCCGTCGAAGGGAAAAAAAAAAGTATCCGAAAATGTACAGCAGATAATGCGATCTTTTCAGGCTATGAGATACAGTCACTTTATAAAGTATCACAAAAGGTTCCGGCGTCACAAAAGGCGGTCATCATTCAGAAGTCGCGAGTGTGCACTCAATAGCTGTGTCAAAATATCTCTCAGCTTCCATTCACGAGCGAGCCTGTTTATGAATAATTCAATAACGGCGCGAGCGATGTTCATTTCTGACTTCGAGACGGACGGCGAGGTGTCGTGATTTTATTTCTGCACTTGATGGATTTACGTGGGAAGAAATTTTTAGTTATACATGCATTCAGTTTGCGAAACATCATTTTTCATAGAACTATTGTAGAATAATATAAATTTGTACCGAATCGAATACCCTTACAAGGTTATACCATCCCGTGGTTAATCTATCAGAAATTAAAGTTCTTAATCTATTTTCTTGAACGAAAAGCTTTCTCTCCTAAGAGATTTAGAGCTACGTAAAAAAAAAAGACTTTTGTATAGGGAAACGAATTCTTCTTGGAACAGTGCCATCGCGAAAAATACTGTACGGACCCTAACGCGTTTTCACGCCGTTAAAATAAGTAAAAATCTTTCAGTCGATTCCCGAGCGAATGCTTGCCAATTGAAAGGCTTAGACTGCATGGCCGACAGGCACAAATATTTTTGTTTCTATAAAGACGCAAAATCCGTATAGAAAATTACAAAAACGAAAAACAACTTCATGTATTTGACATATTACGGCAGACTATCGAGGAAAATGTGAGTCGGATGCAGTTATCTTTAAATTATTGTATTGATACGTAAAAGTATATAGAAGCTTAAATATTAATCTCGAGTAAATACGTGCATGCTTTGCAGACAGGAAGAAATATTCAAATCGGAATACTTTTTCAGCCCGGTCTTTTTTACTATCTCTCTTTCATTTCATAGGATCATCGATACGATTTTTCCTTCACTTTGGTTCGTTAACTCGCATCAACATAAAAAAGATATTCATTTGATCGGTTTGAAATTTTGTTTTGCGTCATTGTTAAAATATCCGTACAGCCTATTTTCGGCATGTCAAACTTTACGCGTGACATATGGATTATATAATCTCCATACCGTGTAGAGCAACTAAAGCATAAAACGTGGTCGTTTGTGAGGCAACTGTTGCGGCCACTGATGGCTTCTTGATGCTTTTATGATGTCGTGTCCACGGCGCGCGAATGTTCGGAGCTGTTATATGGCTTTTTAGTAACGTAAATGTATTATATTTAATAGAATCAGCTAGACCAGAAAAAAGTTTTGTAGATAAAATATTTTTCTGTATATTTCTAAATTTTAAAAAATGTTTTCATATAAAATTGGAGGTATATTTTTATTTTAACGAAGAAAATAAAATATTGTTTTCTAAACAGGTTTTTTGTTATAGCTCTATCCCAGGGAAAACTTATATAGAAAATCATCGCGATTGCGAAAATCACCAAAAAAAAACACTACCATTTTTATACTTGAAATACACCAATATATATATATATATATATATATATATATATATATATATATATATATATATATATATACTGAGTGTATTTTAAGAATTCAAGTATTTACATATCTTCAACAAAACAGATTTTCGTATTAAAGTAAATTTATTGCTTCATTATTATTGTTACTGTATGTATTTAATATTTTATTTTTTTATTTAAAAAATCAGTTGACCTTGCAGGCCATCCCTAAAACTTACCGCTATGATAATAATTGATGTTTCAAAAACTTGTTTCAAGGTGCAAAGACTTATCTTTAAGCTTTTTGATTTCAAACATTCGACAAAGCAGTTGACCTTATAGGCCATTCCAGAAAATTTTTGCTATTTTCAAACTCATTCTTCAAAAAATAGCTAGTGATTTGTAAGTTAATATTTAAAATATGCTTTCAAAATGATACTATGATGATGTTTCTTCAATGAATTGATGAAATTATAATTTATTAATTTTAAATCTGCTATAACTTTTGAATAGGTCAACCAATTTTCACGCGCTTAAAAGCAATGGATGCAGTTTTGCGAGTCCTATAAATAATTCGTAAACGAACTTTGATCAGATAAAAATTACGGATATTTTTTTGAAAAAATCAACCATTTCCATGTTTTTGTTCACGATATCGCACGAAAAAATCAACCAATTTTGTCCGTCTAAACGGCGACCGACGTGTTATTTTTAGCTGATTAGTTTTTGGAATCGATTGGTGAAGAAGTTTAAAAATGATTCCAAAAAAGACATTTGAAAAATTTTTTTTTTGTCATTTTTTTTAGATTCCTTGGAATCTACCTGTCTGAATCTGTCCAAATTTTCAAGAAATTTAAGTTTGAAGGAATTCTTTGAAATGCCAAAGTTTGGTTTCAATCGGTCAAGCCGTTCAAAAGTTATAAGAGGTTCATACCCACACACACACACACCACACACACATTCATACTGACATACTGACACCCTCGTAGGAATCGTCAAAATAGCTTCCTAGAACCTCCAATCGTCGAGATCTAATGAGAACTCGATTTTCGAAAAACGGACTAAAACCAATAACTCCCCGATTTTCGAAAATTTTTAGTTTTCTTAGTGGGAAGTTAGAAATTGAGGTTTAACTACTGTTTTAACGGCGCCGTCACATCATGTCGGCGTATTCGGCCGGCCCGCGCCGGCTCCACGGCGTCACAACAGCTGCCTTAGTCAATCTTACACAATACTGACAGTACGCACTCATGTGGACTTTGATCGCGCCGACTCAATAGTCGGTGATAACCACTGCAATGCAGTGGTTCAACCGATAGCGACAGGTTAAAGCTGCGCATATATTACGTATTATCGAGTCGAAAATAATATGCAGCATAAGAACTACAGCAATCAGAAAGATAGAGTTTTTGCTAATATTTATTATTTTTCATTAACAATTTTGATATTTAAAATACGTAGATTCTTAAAATGCACCCAGTGTACATACACACAAGCATGCACGCATGCACGCACGCACACACACACACACACACACACACACACACACACACACACACACACACACACATTTGTAATAAACAAATAAATTGCCAAAAATGTGGTGAAATATAAGTTGCACTTGTGTATTGAGGATTTCTGAATTACCACAAATATACGTAGGTTATGGCGTCCGTGCAATTTTTTTTACTCAGTTCGCGATGATTTAGCACGAGCCCCTTTCGCATTTTGCCGGTTTTCATTTTTGTTGTTTCATTACAATCCAATCACACTAAGTTTTACGTTTGTCTCTATCTATAAAGAATTATATAATAACATAGAGCAAAAGTTAAAAATCACGTGTCTTACATACAACCTTGCCCCTCTTGAATTTTTTACTAATTATGTATATCCTCCAGATACATTGCAAGAAAATTTAGATCGACCAATTAAAACACTTCAAATGATGTAAGCTTTTTAAACAAGGGACAGACAGATAAAAGCCGTAAGTCTACTAACAGGCTTCAGTACCGAACTCCAAAAAGCAGTGCTGAAAAATTGACCGGTCGTTAGTCAGTTGTCAGTCGATAGTGTGGCCGCTGAAGTTTCATTTCAACACGCTATATATTCACACGTGTCGCAATGCCCGTGCATCTTTACGAATCAAGCCAGCGCCCGGCGCGGACGGTAAGAAGGATTAGTGAGATTTATAATTGTTATCTGAAAGCAAAGTGGGCGCGGCGGAGTTATAGCGGACTCGCGTGCTAGCACCTAATATATTAAAGGGCCGCAGTCCGAACGTCTTTGTCCGCCATTAAACACCGCTGTTTAGTAAACAAAAGATCTGACCTTACTGAAAATTTTATTATTCACGGAGCGCACTAATCCGTGGATTTACGATGACAAGTGCACACCCAAATTATGGGGATGGGAAAAGAGAAATTGCCGCAGATTACAGGAAAGAAATGTTAGTAATATTGCGCGGGGTTAGTTGTTATTTGATGTGGGTCAACCTTTATATGTCAAAGTAACGTCTTTAATAAATTTCTGCCCTGGTATATATTTATCTTAGAATATTTCTTTACATTATTTACTTGTATCCAATTTATGACACAGAACATCCGGTCAAATGAGACTCCCAGCTATTGCGTCAGGTTTTTGGTTACCCCACTTACTGCTCAGATACATCCTCACTCATTTTTTTTTTATATTGAGGGATTTGGAATTTAAGCCTTTCGTAGTGATGCCACATGGAGTAGAAGGGGGCTGTTAAGAACGGTTTTTGGTTTGTTTCTTATAATTGGTTTATAATAAGTTTCAATTAAAGAATTTTTATTTAGTTTTTTTTTTATTTATAGTATATATTAATTTAGGTATTTTTTGATGATAATTTCTACTATGGCAGAGCCATATCATTGTGATAAAACCATATACGACGAATTTGTCTGCAACACAAAAATAAAATATCACACTCTCACAGAACACGAATGTGAAGTAACAGCTTCCGCTGTTGCATTTCGTCCAGCGTGTGAGTTCAGGCTGTCCACTCCCCTCTATCCCCTCCATCAACCCTCTCTCCCTTCATCAGATATCCTATTCCCCATCAAAAGGCTGAGAATGCACTATTGACTCCTCTTGAGTTGCGTGTGTCCATGGGCGGCGCTAATCATTTACTTTCTGATGGCTCGCCTGCTCATTTGCTCCTCAAATATCTCATAAAAAAGGGGAAAATTGTAACAGACAAATACATCATTACTTCCTTAATACGTTTTACAATTTCGTAACCATATCTTTGGTGCAGATCGCTGATATTGTCAACTTATAATAACCGCATGCTCAAAGTATTAACGCCATTTATAGAATTTTTACTTTCAAAAAATAAAATAGTCCAAAGAATTAAAGGATTTTGTATAATATTTCAGGAAAAACATTCATTCATTAAAAATAGATATGAAATAGTGATTTATTAATTATGTAAAATAAATACTAAATAATAAACTTCAAGGGAGAGGACGAGAAAGTCGCATGGAGGGGACATAACGTTTTTTTCGTTATGTTACGTATGTTACGATTTCTACCAGTCAACTCTTACTGCAAGCCGCGTCAAGCGATTTCGTTCCAATAAAAATATGCGAAAACAACATTTTATTCACGTTCAGAAAATCCATATAAAGATAAACGGATAGATGAAAGTTTCCCCTATTACGTTTCCGCCCTATCAACGCGCGCCATCTATGAAGCCAAACACCAAAACAACATCAAACGATACCCGATCCGACTGCGCCAAATATTAATATATTTGATCCGAAACTGCATTGCGGCGCGCGGGAAAAGGAAATAGCGTCATTAGCTTCTCCCGTAACTCTCGCCGGCCGACGTTTACGCGCACCTCGCGAGAGTTGTGGCGATCCGGCGCCTTACTTTTTTTTTTCTTCCTCCGAGTTTACACAAGTTCGTCTACACTTCTGCTTTGATTCGCTAGAGTGAGAAAGCAGCCGGTTTTGTTTATGGTAAAGTTTTAACGAGTAATTCTTTTCCCGCAATACGGTCGCGTTTTTTTATATGTTCGTTTCGGTGTGGTCGGTTCAAAAAATGAGAAATGATTTTGTCACCATGTTCTATGAAAATTACAAGCAATCAGATTTTCTACGATTCCATATTTTTGTTAATTTTGTATGGAAGATTACTTATCTTCGATTGACTGCAAATACACTAATAATAAGTAATAATTCAACTAAAGGTTTTTGCTTGACAACTATGGAAAATTTGAATCAATTACTGTTTTTTTTTATGTCTAGGATAGCAAATAAACTTCAACTCGATCAGTCGAGAGATATGCGAGTTTGAAAATGACACACAGACTAAGAATCTTTTTAATACATGATAACCCTGAAGAAGTCGAAGAACTTAGTAACTACCTACAATAATATTTAATAATGTAACATGTTGATACAATATTTATAAAATTCACATTCCATATTTACATGAATATCAAACAAAAAAACAATCATACAGCTATATTTTACAAGTGTTATTATTTTTTAATATTAAATTTCTTTTATGAAAATTATTTTCACAAAAAAAAAAGAGGCACTTTACCATATTTTTACTTCAATACTTATTTTAAAGTCGCCTACATTTATTTCGTTCTATGCGTGAGCTTTTACATGCACACTAGACAAAGGCGTGCGTTTTTCTTCAAGATAACGCTGCATTCGCGAAACAACACGCCTTTAAAGAAAATTTACAGAGTAAACGCAGAAAGCGTCTTATAAAATCTAACACCGACGTTACAATTCAAAGTTGAATAAGTTAAAAAAAAAGTTAAATCCATCTATTTGTCATAGATTGTACGTCGACATCGTAATAAATCTTCCGGGAAGATTGTTACTGGTGATGCTTAAGGATTTGTCCAGCAGCCGCCTTACCCAGCATTTCACGTGGCGACATCTAACATAATTTTAAGTCTCATAAAACACATTGAGCAGATAAAAATAAACAGTTTTTGTGGTATCATATTTTTTTTCAAATAGATACCTAGGGCATTTTATTTTTGGTTTTCATTTTGCTATATGCTTTCGGTTCAAAATTATTGGAAACAGTAACACAAAGGATTTTGGAATCTAATTATAGGCCTATACTTCAAACGTTTCAAAGAATTAAAATAGAGTAGGAAATAGTTATTACCTATGGCATGTTCTAGTAAAAGTTCTTGAATAAAATACGAAAATAATTGCAGCTCAGTTTGAAATAGAAAATTATTTTGATCTATCCAAAACTATTTGTTTGTTCTTTCCTTTGCATAATTATATCGCAATTGAATTGCTACATACACGTAGTGCAATTGAGTGAACTAAAGTAACTCGTGAAAACAACGAGACATGTTACCCTCTGCGTAATTCCTCAATTGAGCGATTTTATTCAAGTTGTACTTTTCATGCTTTTGATAAATAAAGCTCGACAATTTAAACTTTTTTACAGGAGAATTTTATTCGATTCAAAAAATCTGTTTAGAATTAGCAAGGTTTGCAGCATTCAAGCGCGGTCGTGTCAATCGTAAAATTTGATGTAAGACATAGTAACAGGTAAAGAAACATGGATTTATTGCTTCAACCCTAAAACAAAGCATCAATCGACTGTTTGGGAGATTAGCCGAAACCAATCAAAGTGGCACGCGAGCAGATCTAAGCGAATAATTGCGTCTTTTTTTATTAAAACTGGTAATGTGGCTACTGTTGCTTTGGAGAACTGTTCTACCGTAAATAGTGACTGGTACACGATCATTTGTTTGCCGGAAACTAATGACAAACTCCGTAAAAATAACGGTAAACTTCCTATCATCCTGCACCACGACAATGCAAGTTCTCACACGGCCAAACCGACAAATAAATTTTTAAAAGCGAAAAACATAAAAGTTATGAGAAATCCTGGCATACGATCCCGACCTGCTAGCTTATAACTTTTTTTGTTCGCAAAAATTAAGAGCCGATTACACAGTCAACGATTTTCCTCACCAGAAGAGGCTGTCGAAAAGTATGAAAAGCATGTTTCTGAGATCACCGGGAGTGGCATAAATGTTTTCAAAATTAGTTTATTCGTGTAATAAGTACATTGATTCTAGGGGAGATAATTTTGATAAACAATAAATTCATTTTTGACGATTCATAGTAATTTTTTCTCAATAAATCCAGAAATTTTCAATGTGCTCTATATAAAAATAGAATAAATACATAAAAGCAATTTCAGGATCACCATTCAGCAGGAAGTCATTTTTAAGAATTTATAGCAGTATATAATATTATAGAACGGGCTTGACCAACAATGATACAACAAATACAACTAGTCTATGTTGTAAATTAGAACAATATTTAACAGTCCATTTATGCAGCACCTAAATCTTTTGTATCGTTTTTTTCTAGTTCTCAAAACTTCTCTAAATGTTCCCGAATATGAAAGCCTAGAGGCTTTAACAATTATCGCGGCTGTTGCTAATCACATGAAAAAGTTATATATTACAAATTGTAATGCACATTTATACGCGGCAATGCACGCGTTCAGTGAACGCGCAGCTCGAGGCCCGGCGCGCCGCGCCGACGTCCGCCTCTGAGATAAACCACTTCCGCTTCCCGTCCTTTCGTCTGACGCGGCGCGGGGAAGACGGCACAAAAGACAGCCTCGCGTCGCACGAAGGTGAACCTTCCTTACCCACCACCGAATCGCCGTTTCGTGAAATATTAACACAATATCTGTACGAACCCAGAAAGGAATTATGCTGGATATAACGTTTAACTAACGGGATCATAGCATGTTTTATCGTTAAATTCGAAATTACTTCAAACTCTTTTAAAAGTTTTGACGCACCAAATCCAATGCTATTTATAACTATTTTCCAAGTCAGCTTAGCGATCTCTCTCCCACGTCTATAGAGCACGCAGTGTTGTTGTTAACTTCGGAACATGATGACAGTGTATTCTTCTGAAAGTGATAACTGTATCAATAAAATATGAGTGACAGTGTTAATTTAAAATATGCAAGTGAATAGAATCTTGCAAAGAAAGTAAAATTTACATTATAACGCACAATCAAGTAATTCAAATCAAGGGCAAGTTAATTATATTTTTATAATGAAGGTGTGCATTTAATGTGTACATGAAAGGGTGTATATTATGTGTGTGTTTCGAGCGCCAGTGAAATCTATTGTGAAATCTACTTTTTTATACAAACACACGTATTCGATTCGAAGACGTAGGATATTTATTAGTAATATTAATGGAAATTTGTAAAAATTAGGATACTTTAGAAAATTTTCATTTGTGGTATGGGATGTATCAAATGAAACAAACCTATTATGCGATGTATGAAAATTTATATATGTAACAAAAGTCAAAAACGTTTAAGAAATTTTATTATTGCATTTATTGTATCGGTATCGACTTAATTTCAATATTAGAAGTGAAAACAAATTTTGTTTACATGAAGGCAGTACAAATCCACTTAAGGGGCTCTGTATGCGCATTTTTTATAAGATATCTGTTGATATACAATATTTACCCTTATATATATTTAACACCTTTCTTAAGCAAAAACTTTGTAGAATATTTTATAAAATTATGCATTTTATTTCTTTTCACTATATTTTTATATTTCACTGAAGTTCTTTTACAATAAAATTTGAAAAGAGCTAACCCCAAATTTCTTGCTTGTTTTTATTGTGAAATAAAACTTACGTCTCATGAAAGAGTGATATATTTTTTTAATATTGTCAATTCTTAAAATATTGCGAGGTACTCCAAGTGTAATTTTATAACCTATTGAATAAGTATAAATATAATTACATTATATTTATTGCATATAATGTAATATTCCATAATATAATTTATAATTCCATGAAATTCCATATTGTATAATTACATTACATTATATTTATTCCATAGGTTATTATAATTGTAGTATAGTTGAGCATAGTATTCAAATTCAAAATGAATATTGAATTTGAGTTTGAATTTGAATAATAAGCAAAAAATTAAATTTAAATTTTTTGAAATAGTTTTTCCTTACAATAAATTCTGTATAACTTCAAATTACGTCAGCCTAGACATATCAATCAACATTGATTTAGATTAAAGAAAGGTTTGCGGTATTCACTCTCGAGATAAAATCACAATATTATAACATTTTGATTTTACTTATAAAGTACGGAGTATGAAATATAAACATAATATCCGACTGAATGAAGAGAAATAATCTATAGAAAAGCTTATCTATGCAAAACGTGAGTAGAGAGTATTCATAAAGACTGCCATTTCTATATAGGAAACTCAACTGTCTGTGATACAAATGAGACGTACACATTGGGCCATTGGAGGTAATATTTTATACAATAATACTACAAATATTCATGTTAAATAACATCTAATGATTTAAAGGTGTTATACGTTTTTTGTAGCATTTCAAGGGGCATACAGACATACAATTCACCAGAAAGCAGATTGCCTGCCGCCCATTGACACTTGCAACTCCAAAGGAGTCACTAGTGCTCTGTCATCTTTTTAGGAAGAAATAGGGGAATAGAATATCTGATGGAGAGGGAATGGGTTGTCGGAATATCTCACTCACTGGAAGAAACACAACAGTAGAAGCTTCTGGTTCACATCTGTATTCTGTAAAAATGTGTTGTTTCACCGGTTGAGTTAATCCATTTTCGTGTTGAAGCCAAGTTAACCACAACTTGATTTTAAATATAAAGTAATTAAAATATAGCAATATAAAACAAGTTATGCCTTCTAATAGGTATACGAGTTTCATTGTCAACTACTTTTCTAAAGTAATAATATAATAGAATGATAAATACAGGCAAATTAGTATGTAAACGTGCATAAAGTTAAAATATATAAAACGTTAAATATAATATAAAATGATGTAGAAATAAGAAGAACAGTAATAAAAATAAATAAAAAAAAACAGAAGGAGAAATAATGAAATACACATTTACACTGAACATTTGCCCAAAATTGTCAACACCGACAAGGCATTATTAGTCTTCAAAATATGCCTGAATTCATTTTCGAATTGAGATCGTTTGTATAAGTATTTCGACATAAGACGGTGTTACGAAGGGCGTTTGAGCTCAGCGGTGAGCTCACGATGTATAGAAATCCCGGCATGACTTTCAGAAACTTTATTTAGCAACGATTACATTAAACATTTTTACCTACATCCTACCATTTCCGAGTCGTCGTCTATACCATTATTTTGTCGCTCGTTCAAATGCGCAATGTTTGTGTGGTACTCGAAAATTTTAAGATTTCTTCAGAGATTTTTCAGAAATTAGCAGTCGATTTCAGCAGTCGACGATAGCCGAGCCCATTACATCATTCTTTAAAATCATACAACAACTTTTAACAATCGATTACTTCTTCAATAGGGTAGTTTAGTGATATTTAGAATATTATATTTATTGATAAATTATGTAAGCTGACTAGTCATGATGATTAAATGATTAAAAGCGACATCAAAATTGAAATTCGTTAATAAAATATAACTATAAGCCATCAAAAGTTATACGCTCTTTCTTTCTCGCAAAACAGAGTTTAGCATTATTATATTATGGCGCTAGTAGACAATGACGTCATCTGGTACTAGTGCATTCTGTACCTTATTAGCAATTTAAAAAAAAGTCATTACTCAGACATTGTTATAGTTATCACAAAAACGCTTTCACTACATTGTTACAAAAATAAAAAAGTTTCAAAAACTGTAATAAAAAAAAGTAAAGTACCGTATTCTTTAACATAATTATTATTTGCCTGCGGCGTTTTTAATAAGACGTAATAAATTACAACGTCAGCCGGGCGGAGTTCATTATTGGAGCAATGCGTTAAAGCGTTCAACTCGAAGCAATAACTAAAACTAAACACGTTTGTAACAAGTTGTTTGTTGTGTTATCAGCGTCGTCCCAAGCGCCTCGCGCCCACCGCCGCAGCCGGCCGCAAACTTCCTCCCGCTCCTAATGAAAACTTCGTCCTCGCCGAGGTGAGCGCTGCCAGTTTTGTGAGATTTCGATTGTACTTAACGCGTTTCGGCTTAATACCGTCGTCTGACGCGGCGGTCGACCGTCTGCGGCACGTCGAACGGACTCGTTAATCGAAGGCGTACAGGTAGCGAATTCTATCAAAATGATCGTTCGTATTCAAAATATAAAGTCCCTTGTACAAATAGAAATCTGTTGTGTAGAAATTTTTTTCTTCCAAAAGGCATCTCAATTTTAGGGCTCGCCACGGAAAAAAGTCTCGTATCATATCGAAGGGGAACTACTAAGGGAACCTTTTCCTCTCTCGCTTCGGAAAACTAAATAAATTCATTGCCCCGATAAATCTCGATGTCAATTCGTGCAAATGTGTGGGAATGCGGAAAGTAAATCAGACGAAACAAATGAGTGACATCAGTCAAGGGGCGGCGCCGCGTGCCGGCGGGCAGCGGCCGCGCCGCCGTCTGCCGCGCGCCGCCCGCGCCGCCGGCCCCGCCCCGCGGCGATCAATCTACGACCTTTAACACTTTCGGTGTTAAAACCCTGGAAGCACTGCTAGACGAAAGTATCAGTTTAATGTTTGCTTCCTTATTTTATCAGGTATGTTTCACCTCATTGTCGAAGCAACCCTCCCACAATGTTTTTTGTTTCAAATTATGATGTGAAGGACCTTAAGCCCTTCATACTGACCGGAAACTGATTATTCGACCTACTTAGGGTCTTCGGGAAATTATTCGGGAATTAGGGAAGAAAGTACAGCACACCACATTTCCACATAAGTATACATAATACTATACAAAATTATAAATCTAAGAATTATGCTCATCGTATCAGTTCGACTGAAGAAAATGAATCAACGAAACCAAAGAACAACCTTCTCCTTAGATCTGAGCGGGTAAAAGCACAGGGTGCTAGCAGTTTTGCTAACGACCTATGACTTTAATATAGTAGGTGAAATTTAATACATGACCACCCTATTAGCACAAAACGCTATTTAATAGTCAATTACGAGTACACTTAGACAATATATTGTCTTTATTAACTATGTAAACTTTATAAAGTTATATTAGGAATCAGTACAAGGCCATTATTACTAGCTATATTATCTGCGCAGTGGCAGGATGTTAACATTACTAGCAGCCTAAAGACGCAACAGTGTGTTCAAAAGTTTAATAATAACATTTTACGGAGTGAGTTATTATCTGTATAAACTAGAGCGTGTTAGAAGGGAAAAAGTTATCTTTATTTTTATAGTCGTAGTTATAATATTGCCCTCGAGTACAACTTTAAATCAGGAGTTAAGTCACATCTTCCTCAGTTTTGAAATTTTCCGTTATTTTAATATAAATTTATTGCAGTGGAGTCATGCTGTATTCAACTTAACTACGATAGAGGAAATGGGCCGGCTCAACGTGTGAGGCGTCACACTCTCACAGAATACAAACATGATGTAGCAGCTTCCACTTTGCGTTTTGTGCAGTGAGTGAGAATTCCGGTGGTCCACTCCCCACGCCATCAGATATCTTTTAATCCTTTCCAAAAATCTGGCAACGCATTGGCGACTCTATTGGGGTTGCGAATGTTCGCGGACGGTGATGATCATCTCTACTCTCTGCCGACTCGCACACTAGTTTGTTCCTTGAAATGTTATTATGGGATTGACTTTTGACCTTTGAAAAAATCTGGTACAAATCGGAACCATATCCGGTATCGTTATCAGAATTGAAAGCATAAGGGCCATAGAATTAAAAGCCGGACTAGGAATCAAGAACGGGACCTGAACTAAAATTGAAAATGGGTTCCGGGTCGGAATCTAAATTAGGATCGGTATCAAATCAAGAACTTAAAAGGGGTTGGAATCGAGAGCAGCATTGCGATGGAAATCGAAAGCGGGATTTGGATTGGGATTGTCGGTAAGATCTATCAATACAGAGGAAGGTATCGATCCTATGTCCAAACAGATGAAACCAAGCGCGGAAGCTAGTTGTACAATCACTCATTTTATTTTACCCTTGTTGAGCTTTATAACTGTCACAAATTATCGTAATCCAAAATATAAAGAAATTATTTCAATCAATATACTAAATTTTTGATGTTGCTAAAATTTTTAAAAGACTATTTTCATTCAAATTTAACGCCAAATAAATTTCCGACTGAAAGGGCAGTGGTCGAAGTAGAATTAAAAATTTCAAACTTACAAGCCAAACAAAATAAAGTATAAAATTTCTGATAAAAAATAGGTTTCGTTAAAAATTTCGTTTACACACGAAACTCATACACGTTACGTTATTAAAATCGCCCGTGTATTATCAATCAAAGTACGTACGCATGCCACCGCGTTACTATTTCATGACAGTTTTCGCGCAAACCATCTCTCTTCTGGATTGTCATATTTCCAATTTACGTGACAAATTTTTCATTTCTAAAGCGAGATATTAATGTCATACGTGTTTTTTTCAAATCTATCTGCTATACATTCGACTCATTATTTTGATGATATCGACATTTTAACACGCAAACATCCGTATTACGTCGAACATGTCATTAACGGATGAAAAAAGAAATCGCCGAAAACTTTTTGTTATGAAAAATATCGCCGAGCTGAGCCCGACCTGACGAGCCTGTACGTACTCACTAATCATACTTTGCTTTCTGTTTTATTTCGCATTTCCATTACCGTATTTCAAAAGGTATTGACGTATGGGACACCTTTTACGAGTTTCATGCTGCATTCGACGCCATAAACTTAATGCTACTTTGTTCTCGCCACCTTCTCTTTGAATTCCGTTATGGACTTGTGTGGAATACGCGAGACGGTTTTTTTTGTATGAAACTTGTAAAAATGTAAATATACGATACATTTGAAAAATATTTAACAAAAAATGTTTATTTTAGTTATTACAGTTTCAGCAATATGATATTTTATTGAAAATTTAATTTAATTTGTTGATAATTAATTTTAATGGACGAAAAAGAAAGATGGAGATTCTTAATTTGATGCATATAACTTTTTAACTTACTATTGGAAAGAATTGATTTATATATAGTTAAGGAAAAGAATAGATAAAAAAGTCTGGATGAATGTCGTTCGCTTGATTTGGCATTATTGAAAATTGATTAAATCCATTACAGAGGTAGGTAACTTAGTTAAAAGTATGAAGATACAATTTTTTAGAACTTTAAAATTTTTTTTGCAGTCTAAAAGTTAAAAACTTGGGAAATGCAAATAAATTCTATATTATTATATAAAGCAAGAAAGTATTTCATGAAAAGATGACATGCAAATTTCATATTTATTTCGACTTTTCTTCACCTGATCATATCTAAAATAGAAAATTGTTATTTTTGCCTACCGATAGCATATTAATCAATCTGTGCTATTGTTATTTTCCTGAAATCCAAAATAAAGGAAATAACAAAAACGATCTTAAAAAATGTTCACTTCAAAAATAAATTTATACTTCTATTTACCAATTCTAAATTGTTGTATTTTTTTTATTGAAAACTCATGTCTATGAGATTATATGACTCAGGAATCAGAATAATAGCTTTTTATTAGTAATCAGAAACAGACTTTTTGAAAACGGATCAGTTCCAGATATTATCCCGTACATACAATTTTTTTCTTTATAATGTTTGCATAAATAAATTAAACCCAATTATTTGTATTGTTTTAATACAAATAATTATAGATAAAATGACAGATTCATAAATTCTATTAGTAAAGGAAAAGCACGATATAATTATGATTCACAAACATGCATATACCAAGAATTTGCCTACGCAGACGGTCAGGCACGCACACATGCACACACATACGCTGAAGAAAAAAGAGAGAAAGAAAGAAATACACATACACATACGCATGCACGCACGCACAACTATAAAACACAACTATACAACAATACCGTATGGAATCCATCATGCGCATTTCCGCAAATATTCATAATCTCTTTCTTAACACTTAGTAACAGGTGATGCACGCATGATCGATCCCTCCTAATCACGTCGTTCGAGGCCACGCAGAAACCAGCAGTGAATTGCGGTGTATCCGCCCATCTGCGCGCGGTCAACGATCAGAAGCGCGACTTTAGAGGTTTAGGTATTTTGATATATGTTATATTGGCATTTTTGAAACTAAAATTGTGTATGATTAATGTTTAACTGTTTAATAACAATGCTTTTCTCTGCTGCCGAATATGCAAACATGATTTATTGTTGGAAATTTGCAGAGATAAAGAATGTAAGTTGCGTAAAGTATCGTTTACTCGATAATTTGCCTCAGTTAACCTTGTTCATTTAAAGGTAAGTGGTATACATGCGGAAAATTGGAGACTAATGTAATAATACCTTCAATGACATTTACACCGCCCTGCGCGGCGAGCGACGCATGGGCGTGCGACGCCGTCTGGCCGAGCATTTCATAGGGTTTCCTCTTTATTATTTTATGTTATTTATGAGCATAATTTCAATGACATATTTTTGTTGTAGTTACTTTGACAAACTTATTCTAAAAAAGAAGGAGGTTATGAATATTTGCGAAAAGATGCATGATTGATTTCATCCTGTATAGATGGAATCGTTCATGCATCTTTAATTTGCCAATTAATGTGGTTCCTAAAGAAATACAAAAATAATGATATATGTTTTTGATTGCCGTACGGTTTGTCACAATTACGTATAGCCCGTAAGTTGTATAATCACACGTTCTTACTGTACATTCATTTTCAGAAGGATCAATAGAATCTTTTTTCAGTTATCAAAAGACAAACAAACAGATAAATAAAGTTAGACAGATATCATTTGCGCAATTATTGTGCTTCCGGTATTGTACTAGTTTTCAATACTATCGGTAAAAAAAAAAGTTAAATATTAAAAGAAGACAAACAAACAAACAGACAGAATACTTTTTGCCTGCCTGTCAGCTTAACAGGCATCAGCTTGTTATTTGTGCAATTGCAAGTTATGACTGTATACCAACTTTCATCAAAATGCATCAAGCTTTTTTTAAGTAATAGAAGGATATATGGACAGACAGAAAGCCTATCATTTGCACAGTAACATGATCGTACTATACGTAGGTCACATTTAAAACTTTTAAAACCGGCCGCTTAGAAACTGTAAAATAATAAAATATTTTAAAATTAAAAAATGGAACTCTGCCAAATTTATTATGTATATTGTATTAATCTGTCAATTGCTCTTATAAATTGGCGGCAAAAAAAATTGTTTGCCTAACGTCAACATAAGGTTAACATTAGAAAATTTTTGTGCAATGATTTTCTATGACTTTCGTTGGCGCTTAAACCAACAAGAAAGTTATAACAGACTTCAGTTGTCATTTTATGATGAAGCTTCATCTTTAGCTATTATTTAAAATTAGTTTAACGAGTGTAAATGCGGTCGAATTAATCTGACTGACGATTTGCCTGAGGAACGTCCTCCTACGGCGACAACCAAAAACAACATCAGTGCTGTACAGTTTATGATAGAGACTGACAAAAGAGTGGCCTTCCAGCAGATTTTGACAAGCTTAGGCATTGATATGAGTCAAGTGCACAAAATCCTTCATGAATATTTAGCGCTCAGAAAGCTTTTGATGCGGTAGATATCTCATAATTTAAAATACCAACATAAAAAAAAGACAGTCTTCTCAATCTTCCCAATGGATGTTTCCTTTCGAGAAGTTTCATTCTAAAGTAAAACGAGGTCGAAGCAACGACAAAAGATGGTGGTTTTTTTTTCTTGGAAAAACAGGTTATTATGCAACAATTGCTTTAGAAGATAAAAAAATGTCTGCAGATTGGTACACTAACAGTTTTTTTAACTCTTGTTTAGGGATAATTTCGGGAAAAATGATCTTCCTTTTCCTTCATCATGACAAAGCCTCACCACATAATGCTATAGACAAGCAACTAACAATTTGTAAACGTTAGCTATAGAAATATTATCTTACTCGCTTTACATGCCCGATCTTGCATTGTGCAATTTTTATTTTTATGAAATAATAACTTCGAGGAAAGTCGTTTACGGACACCGAAGTTCGAGTGGATAGTGTTTCTCCTAGTAGTTCCATCGAATGCAGCAATATATTGATCTCAGCGGACACTATTTTGAAAAACAATAGTAGTAAAAGTAACTTGCTAGTTTTTTTAATTTTCATTTTTAAGGACTTGCAGTTTGACTCATGTATACCAATTTGCATTACGATTGGTCAAACCTTTTTTAAGTTATAGATGGACCTACAGAGAGACAAAGGGATAGACACATAAACGGACAGACAGACAGTAGCCAATCATTTTCTCAATCACATGTTTTTAGCATGGTCGGCTAAACTGTTCTTAAGTTATAAAAAAATGTATATAGTCTGACTGCCAGGCAATTGATATCCATCTGTCAGACTGACAGATGGACATGAATTCAAAAAATAATAGAATTGAGGTCAGTGACTCATAAAACGAATATTTATCAAAAAAATTAAATTAAAATAAATGCACAGACAAATGTTACAGACTTGAATAGTATTATAGACATATTAAATCCACTAAATAAGTGTCAAGAGAAATAAATCTCTGTATATTTTCTTTATACAAATATTATTCAATATTTTTATTACACTAGTATTTTTTTAAGTACAAGTGGAACGTAGAAAAAAAGACGTAACAGTCTACTTCAGTACTTAATATATTTTTTCTTATTTAATAAAGCAACGATTTCTCAAAAATACATGTCTGTAACTCGATGATCAAAAGACTACTAGTATCCAAATCAATTAAAATGTCATATGAATTTGAATTATTGAATGTTGTTAATATCGACGTATTTATAAATCCATCAAATTCTGAGTAGAATGTTTCATTTCATAGATTGAAATAAAAAGAGAAGTTTCCTGAACACTCTATGGCCTCTGATTGCATTACTCATGCAACATGTTGCCTGCATTGTATTTGAAATGTTATCGCTCCGTTACTTTTTCAATATCTTGGGATAGCATTTTTTATTACTTAACGTTACGTTACGTTTGAGTACTTTACATTTTTCAAAATTATTAAATTTTTACTTTCATTTCATATTCACTTTCGTTTTATAAAGTATATGCTTTTGGTAATGAATAATACACAAAAAAAAAAACGCAAATTAATAAAAATAAACTAATATTATTGCGATTTCACTGTTTTATATTGATAAAGATTGCATGTAGTTTTTATGTACCTTTACTAAAGAAAACTTGTAATCAGTTAAAATGTGCAATTGGTTATTTTTGTAAAGTCTTTGAAGTCGCTCGCAATTAAAACGAGTTTGAGATCCATTACTATTTAATGACAAGGTTCTTGAATTAATCTGGGTACCGTAAAATTATTAAAATTCGAAAGCCCATTTCGGTAGTTAATTTCACAAAAGCAGAACCAGAGAAAAGTTTAGCCAGCTCACCGCATATTCAGTTCTGATTGTCGTGGCTCTAGCGGAAACTGTACAAGCAGGTTCGCATTATTGCGAAAAGCTTTTTGTCTCACTCTTGACGAACAAAACTTGTTCTCATTTATGAATTTTTAAGTAGAAGATTGCTTTACCGTATATAGGTACGTTGTACAGGTATATGGGTGCATATAGGTTTAATAAAAAATTCTATATATTCCTTTTGCGGCAATGAACATATTTGTTTTTTTTGGTTTTGACGAATTTATCATGCTTTTATAAAATAAAAACAATACACTTTTATCAAAAAAAAAATGTTTTCATGCATTTAGGAGGTATTGGAAAATTCTCTAATTCAATAGAAACAATATTTCTAGATAAATACCTAACCAAAGTATAAAAATTGAAAAAACAGCTTCTGTTATGATATAATATATTTTTCAAAAAATGGCATCCAAAGTCTTAATAAAATAAGAAAATAGTGGTGATGAATAAACAAAATCCTAACTATGTCATACGTATTAAATAATTCGTTTATCGTTCATACACAGTAATATAATTTTTTCTCTGCAGTATCGATTGGATAGAAAATATTTTAATGGGTGTTCCACACATAAGTTAATTCACCCTCAGCACATGATAGTGTACAAAAATACCGTATTTTAAGGGAAGGTGCATCCTCCAGTCGATGTAAAGCCACACTCCATACATTGTTTACGGTATTTTTTATCACTTTAAAGCGCTCATCTATACTGTATTCCGCAAAATAAAAAGCATAGTCAACTTATGTTTAGCACCTATAATATGGACATGAATAAAATTCAAATGAATCTCTTGATTAAGGTACTTTTATTGAAGTAATGTACTTGAAAAATGCATTTGAAGTGTCTATACTTATAACCGGAAGTAAGTGAAGTAACACAAAAGCTTCACAACTTAGAGAAACCGAGAAACAGCACTCGATACAAAAGCTAAATCCATACAAGGCGTGCTGGCCGTTAACAACATTACAATATCCCCCATCGCTAACAATGTTCTTACAAATGTTACTTTAATAAGTTTATACGGGGCTTCCTTCTATTCAGCGAGGCGAACGTTTGTGGATTAAGTTAATATTACTCGAGCCTCCATTACTTAATAATGCTACAAGCGAATTAATGATACGACATTCGATTTTCCAAAAAAAATAAAGTAAAAACCTTCCGTATCACATTAAAACATTCGTTTCTCGGGAATTTCTTTTGTAATGCAAATTTAATTACATAACAAAAGATTCCAGTTTGCGTTGAATCTTGTTTTGTCAAAGCCGAACGCTTCCAAAAACCTCGATTCGATCAAAAGTTCTCGTTTTAAATGTACATTCCGTTGATTCATGTTGCGCGTGACTGCGCGATTCGGTGCGCTATTAATTACATTCCAAAAATGTTTTCATTTCGGATAGCTGTAACGACTTTCCGTTTCGACTGATCCTCAGCGGTTAAGGTAATTAAATCGAACGTTTTAGGAGCAACAGGATACACGCGACAACAGTTTAATTAATACGTCACTTTTGTGTTACCTAAATCTGCACTACCATATAAAATCTGTAGGTCGCCTGTCTGTCTGTGCGCCTAGTCCATATTTAGTTCAGGAAAATAATCGACATTCCTAAATTTTAATTTAAGCGTAGCAAAGCGGGCTGGTAATGGTCATAAATATGTGTAATATAATACGTGAAAGCATTCGCGAATGAAAGTGATACGTAATAGATAAAAATAAATAAGTTGTTTTTATTTTTTCTCTCCACTGGTAAAAAATTAATATAACGAAATGTTTCGAAGCTGATTCTTGAAAGATGGGAGATTTTTGTAATTAATGGATGTGTCTGAACACGGCTTGAATGCTACACTGAAAAGAAAACAAAAAAAAACATTATTTTATAATAGTTTTAAAATGAAAAAAATAAATTGGTACTCTTAATAAAAAAATCAAACTAATGTGTCATTAAATGGCTAATTAATTAATTGATGATGCAACAGTTCTGAACGAAAATTGAACATTTTTTTGCGATAAAACACTCATAAATTATTGAAAACTATGGACCTCCGGTTTGCGGTCAGTGCACTAAACGGCCAGCAAAGTAAACAAGGTGTGCCTAACATAATAAATAATTTATGGTGCCTAAACATCGAACTTATCCCGGCGCACGGGCCGGGGGCGCCGGAGGGTCGGAGGTACGATACATTTTCATGATCTTGCGGTTTTGTTCCGCTCTAGATATATATTAGTTTATTACCCTTACACCACAATCTGTTTAGGTTTTGGTAACATAAACAACGTGCTGATAAACGCCGCGGTTAATCGATTCCATGAATATTACCTACACGCCGGAGTACTTTTCCTACTTTGCGGGTAGCAGTTAGGAAACCGCGTCCCTGTAGGTCGGATGCCTTCGACCGCATCTGCTATAAAATAGAAAGAAAAAAAAAATAAAGAAATTAAAAAAGTTAATAACGCTGCAAAAATTTAATGTAATGAGAAAATTCAAGCTGAATTCATGCGTCTAAAACTGCAAATCTTAAATCTTTGAAAACAGTTATTAATTTGATACCTGCATGAATATCTTAAGTATGTAACTAATATCATTACTTCGCATGTTTTTTCTACACATCATTTTAGAAACCGCAATCTAGTTATACTGCAGTAGGTAACAAATTTGAATTGCATGATTTGATTATATCCAAATTCTGGGTCATATGAAATAATTGTATATGGCTGATTCGAAGTGATGAGAATCGATTTATATGGCACACGAATAAGCTCTATGAAAACGTACAAAAATACTAACTGATTTTACAAAGTTTAGATGAGGCATATAGTATTAAATAAAATTGATACGTGTTTATTATATGTCCAATAAAGACAGATCTTCTACCACGCTTTAATCGATCCATTGCTGAGCATACCCTCCCGTCATCTTTTTATTTCTGATAGAAGGGCTTAGACCTTAAGCCCTTCACGCTGGTCCAATGCGGGTGGGGGCTGGTTACGACCGCTGGCACCAACGTTATGGTACCGTCCAAAATCCACCGCTTAACGTGCTCTCCGAAATACGGAGCGAGTAGTTTAAATTGACTTAAGTTAAAAACTTATTTGTCAATTCGTTTGTGGTCGGGATCCAGCATCTCCTGGTCCGAAGGCAACGCCCTTAACCACCGAGTCACCACCGCTCTGATCTGGTAGACAGATCGCTTAGAGCCAAATAGAAGGTATGTGCTCATGAGACTGCAAAAATACATAGGTGATAACTAGCTATCCACCTTTCATTTTATTTAATTTTTATACGATAAATATGTTTTTGGATTTTTCTGTATGAATTGTCGACCAAGAATATAAATAAAACGTACAAAAATTATTTTCTTAGGCATGTTAAAAGTCGTCAAACGGTAAATTTTAAATAAGATAATATTAAAAAGGTGCATTATTTCTAAGTACTGTTAATAGTCTACAAATATGTTATTCTCATCGCCGTACCCTATTACTTTCATGTTAATAAAAATATCTTACTTATTGATCTCATTTTGTATTAAGACTAGATATTGTAAAAAATATTAAAAGTAATTAAATCTGTAAAAAAACGAGTTCATAAGACTTATTAACGCTGGAATTGATTTTGTTAGGGGTATGTTAACTGATTATATTTAATTCATAAACTAATAAAATTACAAATTCTGAGCACATTTCTAGAGTATATTAGTTAGACAACATAAATACATTGGACTACAAATTAAATGACTTTGTTAAGAAATATAAGTAAAGCAGAAAAATAATGAACTAAAAGCGACTGAATTTATGTTACAAAAATGCCGCCCCGACTTTGACCTGATCCAAAAGTCTCCATTATACTAACAATTTTACATAGTTCATTAGCGATCAAAAATTGTTAGCTATCTATCTCTTCCAAAACGGAGTATCCATGCATTATAAATGGCGCTATTAGGTATTGACGTCACAGCCTACTGTCGTTGTTTACTATGCTCAGTACCCTCTCTGTATAACCGTCCATTTAAAACACATTTTGAATATATTAATATTTATTCAACAAACAATTATACTTTACACTTCCTCAAAAACACT
Organism: Eumeta japonica; assembly: GCA_005406025.1. Taxonomy (NCBI): domain Eukaryota; kingdom Metazoa; phylum Arthropoda; class Insecta; order Lepidoptera; family Psychidae; genus Eumeta; species Eumeta japonica. The sequence continues at coordinate 41,536 of BGZK01000719.1, forward strand.
AACAAAATGAAATCGTAGTGTTACGTCAGTATAATAACACCTCAGTGCGCGTCCATTGAAATAGTATTTCTGTTCTATAGAAGTATATGTTTTTGCCTGCTTTGTTTATTTATATTTTAATATGAAATGAAACTTCATTGTACGGCCCCATCTCTGCGTGGGCCTGTACTATCGAGATCGATCTCGGTTATCAATGTATGCTTCACTTGCCCGAACTTTCGGTAAAATATAATTCTAAGATGATTACTCACACTTTTCACTACATTTCTCATTAATGAATTCCACTTATATTAATTAACATAATAATAATAAAACAAAGTGGAAATTTAGTGGAAAATTTGGTCATGGAAAAAGGAATAAACGAGAAGGAAAACCGATTAATTACTGTGACGAGCATAAATAAAAGATTATAAATACTATATGCAAAATGAAACAAAAAAAAAAAAATGATGAACTCGAATCTCACCAGATAAAAACACTAAAACAGTGATTGATAATACATTAACATTAACTACACATCTGAAATCAAATTTCAAAGTAATACCTTCATTCACTTTTGGTTCAAATTATAGACTTCCGAGAGAAACTGAATAATACGAAGAAAAGCAGATAATATTATACCGGTATTTCAACTCATCTACAAACTACAGATGAACAAGGATCTTATTATAAAAAATTTACTAGAACGAATACCGAAACTATTAACCAATCGTGGAAAATAAAATGTTGGTGAATATTGCTTAATGATAGAAAAGTCTACCTCTAACTCTGTGTTGTGTTTAGAAAGCTCATATACTATAAGTGAAACAAAACGAAAAATGTTATTTAATACAGCAATCGAATCAATGAAAGAAATAAACTGTTCGCAAAATAAAAACACACTAAATAAAAATGATAAGAAGGAATTATACATTTATTTGCTTGTTTGCTTGTAAAGAGAATAAAATGTCTCTAAAAGCAAACGCACAAATAAATTAAGAAATGTTACGAAGTTCGTAAATATAATACCTTGAAAAGTCATCTGAAAACCTCAAAATCTACTAATAAAGCGTACAAAGAACTGAACAAAACTAAAAATTGAATTCCTTCACTCCAATATGGATGAAACAGTATCAGTTACAGGTTAGATTTTATGAACATGGACACAAATTTCTACAAAAAGTTGTACGACGAGACATCTTTTACGTCATCTGAAGTTAAGCTACCTAGTCAGGCAAGGAATACATATGTAGTAGAAAACTTCAATAAACCTAAAATTCTTATCTAATTACGAAACTAAAAACTGAAAAGAGCCCTAAACAAGACAGCTTTACCAAGGAATGCAATTAAACACGCAAGATCTCTATTTTTGTTGCCACTCGCTATAATATTTAACAGAATTATGAATGAAGAATCGTTACCAAAACAATGAACAAAATCAGAGATTACTGTATAAAAAAGATATACTGTACAAAAAAGTAGATCCAACAGACATTGGTAACTATCGTCCAATGAGTCTGCTGCCGTGTCTATATAATTTTTTTTACTCATCTATACTGGACAATCATCTAAAAATATAAACCTGTGCCAACTCATAGAGCAAGCGGTATTTAGAAAGGGCTACATATAAGTAGTAGAGCTAATCATACAAAAATATTTAGAATTCAGAAGACATTTGTATGTCGTCTTTATAAACAACAAAAAATCATTTAGATCCATCTCACATAAAAGTATTTGGAAAGCTTGACAAAATCAGGAAATTAATGAAAAATTTATAAGTATTTTAAAAAATATGTATCAAAATAGCACAAGTAGGGTAAAATTAGACAGGATAGGTAAAAATGAAAATCAGATAAGGCTTACGACAAGGCGACCCTATATCTCCGAAGCTGTTCATAGCCGTACTACAAAATATTATGAAGGACTTCCTACGGAGACGAAAAGGAATAAACATCAAAGGAAAATTTCTTATCCATCTAAGATTCACTGACGACATCTTATGCTCTCCGAAAATCCTTCAGAACTTAATACAATGATAATAAATCTATACATAGCGAGTTGTAGAGTTGAATTAGAAATGAATTTTGAAAAGACAAAATTAATAATTTATTACAAGCAAATGAATATCCTAATCTAATCAATGAACTGCCACTTGTCTATATAAGGACAAGAATATGTCTGTATTAAGAAACAACTTAAACGAGAGAAATTTGGAAGGATTAAATAGAAGAACAACGATTTCTTGGAATAAGTATTGGACTAACAAGAGATATTCAAACCCCAGTTCCCTGTAACATTCAAAAAGATAGCAATTAACTCAGTTATTCTTCATAATTTAATTTACTGTTATCAAACTTAGACCTTCAACAACACGACTCGCAATAAGATCAAAACAACTCAGAAAACGAAGGGGAGATGTTGGTTAAATATCAAACAAAGGAACAAGATAGATAAGAAACTTCGACATAATAAATAGAAGTAACGGTTGTTCTTATGTTCTCAGGTCAGGTTCAAAATGGAAATGGGCAGGCCATCGTGCTAAATTACTGATGAGAGATGGACTTCGAGACTTAATCCATGGAAGGCACCACACAGAACAAGAAGTTTGGTATATTTGATCGTAGATAGCAAAACGAATAAGCAGCAATAGCAGGATATAACTGGACACGGATAGCGAAACAGCGACAAAAATGGGATTTCTTAGAGGAAGGAGGCTTTTATCCAGAGAGGGCAGAAGCGTGCACAGAGATTCATATAAGGTATGCAAAGCTGAAAAAAACTTACTAGTTTCAGCATTATTGCGGTCGGTTTCAGCATTACCTCGCATAACCGAAACAATGCGGAAACTGTTTTTTTAGCTTTACATACCCTATCGGAATCTTTGTGCAAGCTCCTGAGAAAAGGTTCACATAAAATTAAATTATTATACAAATTTAAAACATGCATGAATACTATTAATGTCGTATACATAATTACTTTTTTTTTATTTAGTTTTAAATTTGCATGAAATTTAGATTAATAATTATTCATCCAAAATTTAAAATACATAATTAATACAATTTTGATATGTATGAAATGAATTATAAACTGCAAATGTAGCATGATATAACATAAATAAAGCTACATTATTATTAATTGAAATTACTGTGTAACAGAAGTTAGATTACTTTATTGCAAATAGGCAGACCCATTTTCGTGCACAGCAACGAGGCCAAAGTTTCCTGTTCGTTGTTTTGTGCACACGCAGAAATAAAAAAAAAAAAAATGTTGAAAACCTGTGTTTCATCTTCCTCGCTGTGGTGGAACACAAAGCAATAACAGAGCCAGGAGCAAGGCAAATATTACACAAGAAGTAATAATCATTGAGGCATGCACACGTGTTCCGAGTTGAATACGGCGCGGGCGGCCGCGAACATGCGGGCTGATATAGCCGACGGTATTGTGAATCCTCTCAGCGAAACAATATTGAAGCTAAATATCTACATATGCGTGCGCGGTGTACAGTAATACGCGATCGTTACCTATGCGTTCCTACATTCGGTGGTTGCATGCCATTAACCGTCGCTATTGTCGTTCGCTGAGGCGTATTGTGGGATTCCCTTAATGTTTTAAGATTGAAAATGTTTTTTTTTTCGATCGCCTCAGTAGGGGTCTAGTTTTCGGCGTAAATGCGAATCTGTTTCTTGATGAATGATTCAGATGTCGAGAAAGACGTATGGAGAATGACCACAAAAAGGTGAAAAAGTAATCGATAACTTCTTTAGAAAATCGAACAAGTGCCGCTAAAAATGGGTGTTTTTATGGGATTTCTAAAGGGCACATTCAAAGCTTTTTAGATATTTCTTTGCCAGATTTTATTTTCATTTTGAAGGTTAATTCAACATCTGGAGTGCATTTCTATTTTTTGCAAATAATGAAAACTTTTAGAATTATTAAATTATTTTAAAATCGGCCGTTTGATGACTTGAATGACTCGACAAATCTTACGACTTGCGACGAAGGTAAGAGTACTGATTTTGGTTTCTAATGACTCGATTTAAAAAATCCGTTTTTTTGAAAACAGCCTTTTTTTATATACACTTAAAAGGTATTAAAATAAGGACATTTAAAATTAGGAAGTATTTATAATTAATTTTCGTATTTACTTCTTTTCTTTCTTTTTTTTGTTACTGAGTACATATTCAATGTACCCAAAAGTTTTTATCTACTTTTAAATTAATTTTTTTCGAGTTGTGATAGTCGTTTATCAAAATATATCAAATCGTAAGTGACATTTTTTGATATTAGGAAATAGAAACTTTCCGGTATTTTCAGCGAGCGGAATGATAACGGAATTCAACGGTAAGAATATGGTCGAATATTTCTTCAGAGTGCTCTTCAATATGTTACATAATAAAGTGTGTAAAAAGATGTGACACCTATTAGCGAAGGCAACAGGTTAAACTGGCCGGATGATACATGGTCGCCGACGATTCGAGACTTTCGACGTTGAATACGGTCCAGAGGCAAAAGTTGTTGGTAAGGTGTTCCAGCCCTGAAGTGATAACAGTACTCTTGATGTGATTGGATCTGTGCTTTATAGAATATAAAATCATGGTTCGACAGAAGTATTGCCGCGCTCTATTGAGAACTCCAAGCTTTTTAGAACCAAGGTTTTTTATTTTTTTTTCTCTCCAGATAATCGCGTCATTAAACGCTTTTCGCTACATCGGCATAAAAGATTTTATTCAATCCTTGGAGTGATATTAAAGAGAGTGCCTCTGAAAAGAGAAGAATAAACAGTGGGGAGTTTTTGTACCATAAGCATGCAAAGTTCTATCTTTCTAGGATTACATACGACAAGTTTAAGTTTATCCTATTCCAACAATCACTGTAAGGATGTCTCGATTTCAGACGCCAGTTGGTTTCGACACTTATCAACACGATCCCAAGCAATATTAGTGTGACCGGAATATAATGCGTTGACAGCAATATCATTCGCTTACCAACTATTGTTACCGATTTTGAGTAAATGATTAATGTGAAGGATGCAACAAGTTAAAACAGCGGAGAGTATACAGCTTTCAGAGACGCCGGCATTCACAGGCTTATAATTCACGCATGAGTCGTCGTATAAAACCTTGATATCCCGACAATTTTTCGGAATAATTGTACTTGTCAGCACTAACTTCCGTCCGTGGCTTCACCCTCGTGGATGTATGAATACATTATGGGGCTTCTTTCGACAACTCACGCTTTCGATCCCATTATCACTCTTCCGCGATCAACGTCAATCACATCGTCATGAAAGCAGAAGCTACGAGCAGCCATAGACAGCCCATCGAAAAGTGTACTTGTCAATACTCATAGAAGAACCAACAACATAACATCACCTAAATTGTCATAGCGAGTGTTCAAAAACGCTCGCTATCATAAAATAAAAAAATATATATTGTATTGGAAATTTAAAGATGAGAAACCTTTGAAATTCATCAGTACAGGATATTCATGGTAATTGTAATTTAAGACATAGAAAGGATATTAAAACCAAAAAGTAGTACATTATTTTCTAAAAAAAAAAAAACTTTGCTAAATGCTGCATGCATGCTGAATTCTACTAATGTGTTGACTCAATTGTGAGAGTCAATTTAGAAGGTAAGGAGAAGTACACGCAATAGAGTCACGTTGATTTTGCACGTTAATGCATTTGTGCATATTGCTCAAGCAACACAGCAAGCCATAAGCAAAAAACAATTGTTTATACCTGGGTAAAATTTTGTAGAGGAATTTGAGAAGGGTACGATCTGTAACATAATGAAATTATGTCAGCAGTAACCTAGCATTTTGACAAGAAATCGACGGAATAATATTTTTAACAAATTCATAGATATGCTTAATGTCCCTTTGAGAAATCTAGTAGAACTATTTGTTCTCAAAGGACTATACAGAAAAATTAAAAACATAACCACTCTCGTCTTTTCTTTCATATATTTGGGTAGATTACTTATCGGCTTCCCCTCGTAATTTAAAACCGAATAGAGGATTCGTTATTGTTCGTTATTAAATTCTAATAAAGGAACGATACAGCAAACGAAAGGCCCCGGCCGGCCCGAACAATACGCCAACAAACAGGCCCGAGTTTGCGGTGACCCCTCATTAACTCCGGCCGGGCGGGCCGCGTCACGTCCGCGCCGCACCGCTCGTTACTTTTGACAAATTTGCAAACACGTAGTTTTTCAAAACAAACGAAACGTTACAACAACGAAATTAAAACGCCATGAGACGAAAAAAGCTTTCATCTCCCCGCACGAGCGCGGCCCGCGCCGGCGCCGGCCGCCGTGAGCCGGCCCGGGCGAGTTATTCTTTACATCGTAGATGTTTCCGCTTGATGCATTTTTGATGTTTTTCTGATGCGGGTCTATCGCCCACTCTATCTAAATGTGATGAAAATCCGAGGTAGCAAGTCCGCGCCGCGACGGCCGTAGCGGGACACGCCGCCTGTTCTATTTGCTTTTTAGCACTTAATAGAAAATAATCTATCCACCAAAAAAATCACAGGTACATTTCATAATTATGCAATTCTATCTCTCTACCTACATCTCTTTCTCTTTTTATATTTTTTTTTCAAGCATATATTAAAAACGGCGCTTTTTCTTTGAGATATTAACTTTTCGCAGGTTCGAATGAAGGAACCCTTATAGAATCGTTTTCATATTTGTCCGTTTTTCACAGCAAATTAGTTCCAAATCTATTGGAATGATTAAGTTTAAATTTGATGTACATATGAATTTCTGTGACCCAAACAAAAACTTGAAAATTAAACAAATGAAACATTGGGAGTTATGAGAGCCAGTTTCGTGTAATACATAAGAAAATTAGAAGAAAAGTTTTGAGAACTCTACTGCGTGACATCGATGAAGGGGCTTGTTATGAAGGTCTCAAATATAGATATTTAATATAATTTTAAAATAAACAGTTTACAATTTAAAAAATATCTATGAGACTTGAACATTTCCCTATTTATTTCCGTAACTACTTATACTAAAATTAAAAAAAAAAATATAGAAAGTACTTCACTTATGGATTGCAAGAATATTTATGAGCATTGTATGGTTTTAAAATAACATGATAAATCTCTCAATACTGTGTATATACATTTACGTATAAAGTTTTTTTAAATGTCACAAAAAAAAATCGATGAAATTCATCGTACTGAACCCTTTTACACGAGTTGAACTCACACTCGTTTGTTTTTCTTTCTTTAACTTGCATAATGTACAATACCCAACGACGCGGGCGGATGACAGCTTCTAATTATTGTATAAAGTTCAAAATATTGAAACGTATTTTATTTTATGTGAAATGTTTCAAGAATGATCTGATATCTGCTTATGTTATCATTATTACATAATTTTTTCTGGCAGTCCATGTTTCAGAAAGAACTTACTGCCAATCATAAAAACATTCGAACTTGATGAAGTTTTTGAAATACCAAAAGTACAGAGGTTGTATGGTGGTATTTCTTCGATACGCATTTTATTTAATTCAATGTTATTATCCATACATTTGAACTCCCGTCGTATTTCACGGGGGCACAGCTTCTTCGAAGTGCCCATCAAATAAAGAGACCTTCTTCGCTTAGATAAAGGACCTTCGACTGTCGCCGACCAAATTGAATATTGTATCGACGAAATCGAAACGGGAACATTTGTCGTAACATATGCATTTAAAAAGAATTTAATACGCGTTTGTTAAATTGCATAACACAACATGAGCAATAGCGGCGTAACATAAAACAAAATGGCATTATACTTGTTATGTAAATATCTAAATATTTATAGTTGGAAATGAGAATAAACAACTAGTCCCGAGGTAAATTATCGTATTCCCAGAATAAACTTGAAAAACGTCGGGCAAAGCTCGGTTGCCCACACAGTGATCGTTTATATGCGCAACGCATACGACCAACGCAATTTTAACTTTCAAAGCTTATTTCTACTTCTATGGAATTCTGTTAAATTTGGAAATAGGTTATATTTATTCCTTTGCCAATTTTCATTTAATTTGATTGTAATATTATTTAGTTGTAGGCAGTCTAAAAAAACCGATCAAATGCGAGTTAGGTCCCGTGCCGCTGTACAATATTCAGTAATACATATTTTTTTTTAATAGTTTAATAAAAACAAAAGACGTGCTATAACAATATCTGAGAGTTTGTAAAGACCTGTGAATAATAAATTGTCTAATCATACCAATCAATACCTTTCTAGGTTATTGGTATTTTTATACTAGTTAGACATTTGTATATATTTCCTATTTTTAAAAATCGGTTTATGCTAAAAAACCGGTTTGTTGTATGAGGACCCTCTTTAGTTTTTAACTTTATTTAATTTGTATTACTTTTAGTTGTAGTGTTCACAGTACATGGAAATGTTTAGTGGCTACTTGTTACTGTTTAAAAGATACCGCTCTGTAGCAGGCGGATGACAGACGGATGAAGTAACAGACCAACGGACATATAGATAGCGAAATCTTAATAATAGAGTCGCGTTAACACCTATTGACTCGGAACTCTACAATATTATAGCGGATTGTACCTATATGTAAAATGATGGTGCCGTTTATTTGCGCACACACAAAAATTTTAACTGAGTTTTGTACGGATTCTTTGGATACAAGTATCTATTTAATAAGCAATCGAAATAGTTACGGGATGTAATACATTACATAACGAACAAATATTGCAATAGTCTTTGTCTCCTGTTTTCAGCGCCGGCCCTAGCTCTGATCGGGGTGGAGCGAGATTGTTTCCCAGCGCTTTCAAGTCAGTGCTTTACTTTTCCAGATATTCTAATTCGGCTCGTGATAAGTAAATATTAATTCCCAATTTTTAAAAATAAGTTTCTATTGCAAACATCGACACATATTAAACTTAAATTAAATTAAGTAACTTTAAGTATCGCAACACTGTTTTATGTCTTTCCGAAAGCAACATCAAAATTTAATTTGTTGCTGAAAATTGTCTTTTTCTTTTTGTTTTTTAGCGCCCTTAGTTACAGCCATGTAACTAGGGAAACTAGATCTAGTGGAGCGGTTGCTCTAGGCCAGCGCCTAGAGCAATCGCTCCACTCATTCTATCTCTAGGCCAGCGCTGTTTGTTTTGAGCAGACAATGTATTGTCCAATCAAACATACCTGCAGTCCAAGACAAGTGGCAAACATGTCGACTTCTACAAATGCCTGTCTCTTTAATATTACAAACATTCGTCTACAAAATTTAAATTTTGAATCCCTAGTCCAAGTGACATTCCGTCAGCTAACGTCGATCCCATACATTTATCATTCTATTCTACGAGCGTTTACGACAATAGACAAGCCACTTCTAAGCCTGCAGCCGTCACATAAACACATACGTAATACGTCTCTATGAGATAGCACCTGAATGAGGATGAGAAACAGTGAGCAGTGAACTTATTGAATTAACTATCCAAGAAGCTGACAGGAGAACATAAAAATACCGTTGCATACGTTAGCATACAAATAAATATTACAGCGGCTCTTGTGACAGATAGTGGCGGCGATGGACTCGTGCCGGTGCAGCGAGAGCGGACGCAGGGGGCGCGGGGGCGGGCGGGGGCCGCGGACGCAATCACAACACGGCGAATGAAGTGCTCTGTCAACTCGCCGCGCGGGCCGCTCGCTATTTGCACGGATGAAAATGCGAAAAGGTCGCACGGCCCGACATCCCACGGCGGGAACGTAAGCCGGCGTATATTTATAACGGTCACGGAACAGAATCGTTAGGTATGTGTAAGGAGTTTAAGAGATTTCCCAAATGCTTATCGGTTTTCGTAGTTACAAAATTTTACAGATGTCACTCACTAGCGTCCGTATCGATAAACTTAACTCATATGATGCACCATCTCGAGAAGTAGCATGGGAGTGGGACATGTACATTTTTCTATAGCGAAACACTACAACTGTCAAGCTTTTTCCGCTCTCAATATGGAACGCCGCACTCAAATGTGCTTAATTAATATGGGCCTAAGTGTCCAAACCTTGCTTGTATTTCATGAAATTGTGTTCATTTTGTGTACTATTCCCATCTCGCTTACTCGTAGTTTATTCGTAAATACCTCGTCAATGCTTACAAATTTACATTTGTTTCAACTCGTTACAAGTTGTTTTAGTCACTACCAACTTTGGATAAGATCGGAAAAAAATATGCCAGATAACATATCTATCGTATGAAAATAACCCTTTCCACGCGAGTTCAACTCGCACTTTACTGGGTTTTTTACATACCTTCGACATGAAGGTTTGCACGCGACTGCTGTTTTATTACATTCTGCGCATTTAGTTAACATTTGAACTTTAGGTTAGGTTAGGTTATTGCGACACAGAACTATATACACACATTGTACATTATCATTTGTAGCGAAGGAGATATTCCAACATTTAAAAAAATCGGAGCTTCTAAAAAATAAATCCCTTGCAAGTTTGAGAGTCGTGATACAGAACGATGTTATTCGGGAAGGCCAGTTTTCCAATTTCAACAGCTTAATAAATCTAAGGGTCGGATTTCTTAGAGGAACTATGTGTACCGTGTAGTTCTGCGGTCCGCAAACAAATGGTGGTAGTTACCTCGTGCCGCCGGGGGCGCCGCCGGCGGCGATTTATGTACGGCGCGGGTGTTGTGGCGCGGCGTGTCTGCGCCCCCCCCTTCCTCGACCCGCCCCGCCCGCCCTGCTAATTGATGACGTGACGTTTACTCTTTTACTCTTTTAGACGTACATGTATTACAATTTTCCACTGTTTGTTTTTAACAACTAGCAACAAATGCCATAAGTTAAAATATGTCATCTAAATATTATTTTTAAAAATTTAGACTACCCTTCTTCAAGTACTCCTTCGTATATTGAAATGAAAATATCGTTTCTCTCATCAAGTATACTAGTAGCCGGTCAAGCTTCCTTGTGTTACAGAATAACCTTAGATTTAAATCGCTAATTACTGCGGAACTACTGTCATGATGATGGTTGAGGTCACAATGGATAGAGTATGTGGGCGTTTATCGTGCAACGTTTGTTTTTGTTTGCTTGTATTATGCAACGTGTTACCCTTGCTGACGTGATCGGGCTTGCATCTGCCATAATTGTTGTGAATTAGTGTTGTATAAATTTATAAATTAGTAGAGCGTTAAGAACTCAAGACAAACAATAAAACTATTCGCCGAAATATACGTAACAATCGGTATTAAATTGAAAATTAAAAAAAAATTAAAGATGTCATCTCATATGAGTCGTAAATATGCGTCTAATTATAGAAAACTCAAATCAAAGAAAAGCTCACTCGATTTATTGGGTTGTTTTTAAAAAATACATTTTAAAAACTTAAAAATCCAGTGCGAAACAAATGTCAGCGCTATTGTTATGATTTGATTTCAATGTTTTTGTGGAAAATTTAAGGCGGGGACTTTGACTACGTCTTTATAAATTTAATTACTAATACTTTCATTTTTATTTCATAATTATCGATTGTGGCGCTAAAAGAACTTTTTTACAATTTATATAAATAAAAATCAATTGCAGCATACATGTCAAAGCATCGCTTGTGAACTTGCTAAAAAAATTTGGCTGAATATTAGTAAAAACTCATAATTTTACCGATTTCGCAGAAATTTGCACACGTTTTCGAAACCGACCTCAAGGGTTCAAATGAATGAAAAGTGTCTCTGGTGTTTGCACACTTGATATATTTACATGACTAAATAAGTGAATCGATTCACGAAATGTGTTAATTCGAATGTACGAAAAGAGACATGAATTGAGATTAGCAGCGACTGATATAAAAGGTGAAGGAATTTGGATCCTCAAAGGCCTCATAAACTTTTACAATACCTACATCATATTTGTCCTTAGCAAAAAGTAAATTATATTTGCAAATTAGCTCTTGGATTTGTGATTGTTTCTGAATATCTAGATGATTAAATCCCTCATTAAAATTTTCAACCACTATGTTTTCATTAAAATTAATATCATATTCTATATCATTAGTTTTACTTTTGTGTTTTTAATTATATATTTTTCTTTATTTAAATCATTTTTAGTATCACCTGTGAAGCCAGGAATTATTTTTGTATTTTGATGCATGTTGTTCATGTTATTTTGTAAAATTTTTAAATTTTCATACTGTATCAGTTTAAACTTTTTTATACAGTCCAATCCAACTAAAAAATCATAGTCGAAATTCTCCTCATCTATAACAAAAACATTTATTTCCTTTTCTATTTCAAAAATTTTTATTTTTAAAGTAACCATCCCTATAGATTTTTTTACACCGTTAATCGTTTTTAAGCTTGCCTTATTATTATAACTGTTAATTAAGTCATTACTTAAAGACAACAACTTAGAATTAATTAGAGACACATTAGATCCGGAATCATAGGTTACTGAAATGTTTAAGGTATCATTAGAGGCTTGCCTCTAATGATATTAAACAAATATTCAGTCTTCTTTAAACTATGCCTATCAATCCTATCTGCTATAAAATTTACAACCCTGTAGTAATTAAATCAATTATAGTAAATGTATCCATTGATTTGTTTACCTCCAGTAAAAGTCTCTCTTTCTTTAAAGCGTACTCAAGTAAAGTACCCTGTCTGTATTTATATAAAATTGCATACCTGACTGGCGACCAAGTTTTGTCCGCATAAGTCTCACAAAAATTTGTTTCCATGTAGCCCACTTCGAATCTATTGTATGCTTTATAAGCATTGAGCTATACCAGTCTTTACAGGAATCTCTCAAAAATAACCGAAGAATTTCAATCCTATTTACTTCAGAATCTATGCCTACCCATTCTGCCTCAAAAATAACCATCCATTGAGATACTCACGACGTTTTACTATTGAACTTTTCTATAACAAACTTTTCAGATAAATTCTTGATATTCTGTGGTATGGACATATCCTTCTTCATTTCTGTAAAATTTTCCAAAATTTTTGATAACGCCTCTTCAGAAATCCCTGACGAAGAAGTTTGTTGTTTGGTTTATGGTATGAACTCTACTAGTAAATATTCTTTATACTGCATGTTTCCATCCTGATCCATGTACAAGTCCTTTATCTCCGCTGATATTGGTATCCAAACAAACCTCTTTTCATGTCTTCGTTGAAGTGTAGCTTTAACTTTTTGATATGCTTGTGTTTTCATCACCGTTTCATGTAAATGTACCGGTTGGATTTATCCGGGATTAAAAATGTTTGCTTGTCCATGTCAGTAATTGAAATTATGCATATTATATTGCTTTTTGGGTCCTCAGCCGATTTTACTTTAAATTCAAATCTCCACTTTTCCATAGTCCTCGAAGCTATAGAAATGTTGTTATATAAGGTGGTTTATATAATTTACTCTTGAAATAAATAACTTAACTGAGTTTCTCTGGAAAAGACAATGTTTTATTACAAATAATGTTTTATATACAATTTACATAACTACAACATACAACTTTACAAAACTAAAATTACTAACCTGGAAAAGAAACAACATTTAAAGCTATTATTTCATATTAATAATAACGAACAACTTAAAACGAAACCTTCAAATATCTATCTGTCATAGAATAATCGAATGACATGAGTAAAAAATTCAAATTAAATGAAGTGCCATTATCATGGCCTCTGTTTACATACATATGAATTTTTGAAATCTTCGAACTCTAAAGTAGTAAAAAGTTGCAGCGATGGCCTGTAGAGTCAACTGTCTTTTAAATTGTTTAGCTTAAAAACTCATAGATAGCATTTATATGTCAAGGAACTTAAAGATACATATCGTAGCGAACTGTTTTAGGGATGGTCTGAAAGACCAACCGTTTGGCATTTTATTTTTTCATTTCACACACATTGAAGGAACGAACCAAACTAACTGAGAGACAACACAGAGAGATTTACTGCTAAGCGCACTTCTCATTCTCTTCACAGCTAAGTGTAACCATGTGAATGCAACATAAATAAAATGCTGTTGTAAGTACACCATTTGAGAACACCACAACAAATTTGGTCATTATATTTTTTTAATTTTCTGAATAGTTTAATAGTTTTTGATTTTTTTCTACAAGTGTTTTATACGAAATACATTCCCGACACATCACAAATTTGAACAGGACAGCGTCTGTCGGGTTAACTAGTAAAATATAAATATTTATGCTTTTACTGTAACCCTTTTGGTATAATCAATTTCTTTCATTATTTTATGCAACCTTTACTATGAGTCAATCCACTTCTATCCCGATATCACTGTTATGTAAATATTTTTTAAGAGGGATGAAACTAAATTGCCTCTTTTATTGAAAATATATCCCTAGTCAATCTCAAAATATATGTTTTATTTTCTATAAAGAGTTTTTACTTATAGGAAATTAAAATACAAGAGTGTATTTCAAATAAAACATTTCACTATAAAGAAACTATAGTTTATATGTGGGCTAATAAATAGATAAATTATATTTAATATAGATCAACTAACAGGGTCCATAATCATAGAGATGCCAAACAGGGTTTTGAAATACCGCCATGGTTATTGGAGAGCTATGTATGATCCGTGGTGTCCTTTAGGTAATAATAGGTATCAACTAATATGTGTAAGGTTGAAATATTTTAGATAATTGTTTTAAATTTTATCGTACTCATTATTTCTCAATTCTATGATAAATAGCTAGTAAATGACGGAATTGATTAGGCTTTTGACTATCGCAGCCTAACCCGTCTTACATACCATACACACGTGCGTCCTGGATTTTGTCCTTTAATGCATTCACGAGATCTTAATTTTATGTCAATTACAGTGTAGATAAGTTCAGGTCATGTAATTCTTTGCAGAAGGTTGGCCGCGGAAATATTCGTTCTTAGCTGTTAAGAATTTTTTTATCATAAAACTTTGATCAAGTTTATGGTTGTATAAAATTAAAACAAGAATAATATATAAACTTAACATCAGAAATACAATCGTAAAAACTTTTTATTTATTAGGAAAAAGAGTTTTTTTTTTTAATTTTTAAGTAGATACATATTCGATATTCTATCTATTGTTTCAAAAATATCATGAAAATTTTTTGTCAGCCATCGGCAACGACTGTTGTGTTTCTTATGCGTGTCGTTGATAAACAAATATTCAACAAAATAAGTAAGTAACGTAGCGGATCCAACATCGTTACGCGGGGAAGTCGGCCAGCTGTGTGTGCGCACCCCGACCAGCCCGTGCTCGATTTATTTTGGCTTTGTTGACACGACATTCGAGGCGTATGACTATATACGATTCCCCATATAAATGAATGTGGATTTATTTTTTATTCAAATAGACGAATCTATGTTTTAGCCTGATATTTCATTTCGGTGAATATCGAAAATAAAGTATGAAATCGCTGTAAACTCCGGATAGGTTAAACTAATCAATTAAATAATTATAAAACCTGATCTCTACACTGACATCTGGTACTGAAAGTTGTGTATGGAAGAAGAAAAATTAAAATAAAATAATTGCAGTGGAGATGCGATCTCTGCGTAGTATGTGTGGAATGACTGTGGAAAATAGATGTAGCAACAATGACAGAGAGCAATCTGGTTTGAAAGAAAATATAATGACTAGAGTCGAAAAAGATGTATTTCAGTGGTTCGACCATCTGGAAACGATGAATGAAAGTAAACTAAAAACGTAACTTCCATATAACTTTCATAAAAATTAAAAAGCGCCTTCGAAAACCGATTTAAATATTTTTTTTAAACTATCTTCAAAAACAACCAATTAGTTATTTTTGGAGTAGGTTCCAGTTAAAGATTAATCAGATACAGTTATAGAAGATCTCCTTTTTGACTCAATTTTTAATGTTTCATTTTCGTGTTTATAGATTACATGTTCTTTTGCCCTACTTTAGCTGGATCCGACTGCAAAAACAACTTGTTTTGCATACCGTTTAAAGATATTTAAATGGGATTTTAAGGCTATCTTTGTTTATTATTTTCATAATGGTTATTTTATTTCACATTTTTTACATATCGTGTAATTATAACTTTATAATTAATTTAGTTGCTTTGCATGTGGATTAAGCCATGATCAAAAGATTGGCCAAGCATCTCCTTTGTTTTGTACTGAGAAAGTGGAAAAGCAGTTCTAATCTCGAAACTATTATTCACTATTAATCATTTCAGGTTCTTTACATTTTTTACAGTTGGAATGCAACTACCAAATTAATCTTACGCAAACTACATAAACTACTCTAATTCTTTAAAATACAAAAAAAAATTTGAAATCGGCCCACAATTGACGAATTATAGCTAAACAAACATAAAAAAAACAGAGACGACCAACATAGAACCTCCTCTGTTTTTTTAAGTTAGTTAAAAACCATTTATAGCTAGCGTGCATTTCATGACAATTCCAGAAAATGCAAGCACGGTTAGAATACATCGTTATATTCCGGTGCCAACCTTTCAGCTTCATCATCAGATCATTTCTATAGTACTATTTTCGTCAGAATCATTTATTTCAATTTACAATACTATAATTAAGTACCTAAATCGAGAAGTCATATCGTCACCCGTAAAATATTTGTCACTGAGAAATTCCGGTGGTCATCTATGTGCTTCTTTATCAGTTTAACGTCACTAAATAATAATGTATAAATTCAAATGCTCGACTTATAGCTGAAAACAAAATCGTTGTATACCTTTAATATTGGAGGACGCACCTCAATTCCTCAGATCTTATCATCAGAAATGAATTGTGAAAAAAATGAGACCCATGAGAAAGAATATTCTTTCATATAAAAAATAGTTATCTGAATCAGTTAATAATTGTCTGTCAATTAAATATCAATCGCGTAATAAACATAAAAAAACATAGTCAAATTTAGAAACTTCTTCTTTTGGGGAAGTTGGTTAAAAAACTATTCTATACAGTGAATATATGTGATGGAAGGGTCAGCAAGGGTCGCCGTAGAAAATTATAAATAGACCAATTTGGTAACTATTCGAAACGGCCCAAATTTTGATCATCCAAAAGATTGTTGTATGGATGTCAGTAAAGTAAGGGAGACATGCACAGATCGAACAATTTGGAAATTTGTGGTCTCTGATGGGAAATAGTAATGAGTTTATAGTAACTAACAATAGAATCAGCAAAACTTTTGGGGATTTATATTTAGCTTTATTTATAATCTTTGACATTTCAGTCACCGAAATACCGAAACACGTTATATGTAACAGACGGTGTCAATAACATTATATGTTTCATATACTTATAAAAGTATTGACATACAAACAAATAATAAACTAGCTTTTCCATCCGCTGTTTCACCTGCATGGATAAATGTTTGATCAGAATTGTAAACATACTCAAAAGCTGGATTACAACTTTGACTATGTTTTCAATTCTGATTTCAATTACGGTCCCAGTCTTCGTTGCAATCCTGGATCTCAGCTGTGAAGCTGGTTTTACTATATATGCTTATGACCCCCGTCTCGCCCCCAGTTCAATGATAACCCCGCTCTCGATTTCATTCACACGCCAGACGGTACCGCGTGATGCAGCTCGGAGCGGTGGCCGGCGGGGACTCGTCGCGCCCGCTCCTCCGTCGCCTAGGGCACTGCAATCAAATACTTTCATATCTAAAACGATATTTATTCAAAAGAAATTCAGATAAATTGGTATAATTAAAATATACCTATTAATATAAATCTCTTTATCCACTATCATTACATATAAAACTTTTATACTTCTTTAGAGCATTAACTATCAAACCTACCAAGAACATTTTGGACCATACACAGTGTACAGTGAAGGGTTCCGTAATCCCCTACAAAGCAATGCACTATAGATGAAAAAATTATGTTGCTACACTTTTTCATGTATCTTTCATATATCTTTATTACAACTAGACGGCAGATTTACTTAATGGTAATATATGTACACTGACATAATTTTTCGATTTTAAAGGGTAAATAATAGGTTTTCATAAATAATTACTGACTATCTTATATACATGGTATATATTCAATATAATTCATTACTATTAAATGATTTTACTGCAATGCATTGCTATTACAGTGTGTTTACCTAAATACAAAACTATGTATTTAATTTTAAGTACTTAAAAATGTAATAAAAACACTTACTAGTATCAAAATGTAAAAATACCATATGAAGAAATGCACGACCATAAGAGCGTGTCTTCATGGCGTTGATGTTCTTTCATTGAGTTAAATTTGAAGTGGGTAGGTACTTACCTACCTTTTGCGTGGTAAACACATAGAACGTACCTACATTTTGATGAGTAGAAAAAGTAAATTGATTATTAAATTGTTGAAAAATACACAATTAGTTTTTTACTTTTTAGTGCATATTAATTTGTTTTAGACTAGTTTTATTTTTAGAAGTCGGTTATTTTTTCTTAAAATTTTTGTTTTTCTGCAATAACTCAAAAACGGTATATCCGATATTCAGAATATTTTTTGTTAAAAATATTTGTTAAGCGCTATCTTTGTAAACTTTTTCGTAAATTTTGGGCGTATAATTTAAAAAATAAAGGCAAGGACCCAATTTATGCTAATTTCGGAATGATTGTTTCCGAAAATATTCACTTAATCAAAAAGAGTACTTATAAACCTTAAAGTATTTTTAATTGTAAAAATATGTACCGCAGGTTCATGTGTGTTTTAAAAATTCTTTAGCTTCTGTTACATGTATGGAATACCTCCTAGAAATATTTATTTTAGTTAAGTAGCGGCTTATGCAGACACCCATACTCCAAATTCCATTAATATACATATTGTAGTTGTTGAGTAAAATGCCTGTGACATGCGGATGGACGGACGGATAACAGAAACTATAAGTTTCAAATAAATTGACCAGAAAAATATTATTACCCATGACAACTTGCTCTCGCTTTCTCCTTTGCGGTTAATTGTATAGAAGAATTAATACGTGTACAAAGTTTGATTGACAAATAAAATATTATTTTAAAACAAACTTTTTCAATTTTAGATATAAAATTTCGTTCTAGAACCCTTAATACTCCTTCCTAAATTTTTAATTTATGATCTTAACCCTTTGGACTGAGTGATATGAGTCAGTGAACAAATCAGCCGGTCAGGACTTTGCCTTTTATACCTACATATTTTACATATTTCATTGTAACTATCGCGCAAATATAGATAATTCATAAATCCTTTATATCTAATGATCCATCTCTCAGTTACGATCTTTATTCTGATCTGATTCCAATCTCCGCCTCATCCTTAATTTCAACATCAGACCCACTTGTAAAATTGGTCATTGTCCAGCCCTAGAGCCCGATCATTAATTATATTGATTGTACGCCGTGAATTCTTAATTTACGACATCCGTGCAAAGGAAACCGATTTCACACCAAACCCGACTTCTAATGAAAACTATTGTTTTACTAATAAAACGATTTCCTTTAAAAAAATTGTCCAACCATTTTAGAAATTAAAATTTCAACCGGTCTTGTTAGCATGCAAAGCGCAAATCGGCAAGGCATGGAGCTAATTAATCTAGCTGTAGATACGCACACTAGCGATGTGCAACGCCGCAGCCATGCAATTACTTAAGAGGGCCCCCGTTTCATAATAAATCTCCAGTATTCCTATCTTATGTTGTGAAAATATTATGTAGAAGCAGCGAGAAATGAGAGCGGTTTGACGTAGTCCATAATTTTCTTGCTTGCTGTAAATTGCGCTGACAAGTGTTAACAAAAAGTTGTAATATTTTTTACAATCTTCTGAATGATTTTCAATAATGTGACAGTAAATGTATTGTTTATATATTCTTTCCGTTTAGTAACTTTTAAAATATAAACTGACTTATTTTACTTTTCTATACTAATCACAAAGCTAAAGAGTTTGCTTGTTTTTTTCTTTGTTTCTTTGCTTGAACGTGCTAATCTCTGGATCTACCATTCTGATCTGAAAGAAATCTTTTTACATTTGATATTCCAATGCTTGAGAAAGGCTACAAACTATCTAAATTATTGAGTAGTTTTATTTATGTTTGTTTAAACACGCTCATGTGAGGAACTATCAGTCCAAATTAAAGATTTTTTTTTGTAATCGATAGCCTGATTTATGAGGAAATTTATAAGTGAATAGTTCTTTTTTGTTTGTTTGAATGCGCTAATCGCTATAACTACCATTCGGATTTGAAAAACTCTTTTTGTATTTGATAGGTCAAATTTTAAGAAATATTATAATTTGTCTCTATAGATTATATAATGCAAGGATCATAAAGAAATAATTGTTGAATTCGCTATTTGTATTAAGGGGTTGAAGTTTATTATAAAACTTTTATAGAGCAAGATAAGACTATGAAATTCAGTATAAATATTTTTTATTAATAGTGATGAGATGCTTATTAATAGGACAATCACACGAAGGGGTGTGGGGTCGTATAATGTATAAAATAGTAAGTTATTTTTATATAGCGATTTCGCAATTATTCGAAAATTACGCTCTCAAGCCGAAAACTGATCTATAGTGATTCTCAAGCGATTTGCAATCAATTTTCCGTCATTCGTATTTCGTATAAAGTGTATAATTATTTATTTTATGTAAGTCGTTAGATTAAATAAAATCTTTTCACATCTATTAAGGATCTATGACATTACAATAATATGGTGTAATTGGACTGATCTGATGATGGAGCCACAAGGTAGGCACAGGAATTTCATAACGGAATAACATATCCTAGTCGCGTTTGAGCTTGTCAGAGTTGTTTTGAGATGTACTCTAACCATGAGTGATTTTCAGGGTTTGATGTTGGAGTCGGAAGGTAAGTATTAGCACTCCATAATAGGACAACCCTTATTTGGGCTTAAGTGTACTTTGGCCATAATTGGCTTTCAGGATCTGATGTTGGAGCCTGAAGGTAAACACAGGAACTCCATAATGAAACAACGTATCCTAGCCGTGTTTGGTCTTGTAGAAATCGTTTTGAGATGTACCTGTTTTGACCATGAACGATGTTCAGGATCTGATGATGCAGCCGGAATTTAGGAACTAGTACTCTATAATAGAACAACGTGTCCAAGTGGTGTTCGCGGTTGTTATAATTGTCTTGGAATGCATTTTAACCGTGATTGGTTTCCAGGTCTGATGATGGAGCTGAAATGCAGACTAATACTCCATAATGAAACAACGCAGTCTAGTCGTCTTTGGACTTGTTGATATTGTTGTGGAATACTCTTTGACCATGATTGGATATCAGGGTTTGATAACGGAGGAAGTTTGGAAGTTCTATCATTGAACCTGAAAGTCAAACGTGGTCAAAGTACATTTCAGGGCAATTTCAACAAGCCCAAATACGGTTGGGATATATTTTCCCGTTATGATATGTTAATTCCGGTGCCAACCATCGGGCTCCATCATCAGCCTTTGGACCCTGGACCCTAAAAGCCAATTATGGCCAAAGTACACTTAAAAATTGTATTAAGAACACATACGACTAGGTTACGTTGTTCTATTATGGATTACTAGTGCTTACCTTCCGGTTTCATCATAAAACCCTGAAAATCACTCATGATGAAAGTACATCTCAAGACAACTCTAACAAGCTCAAACACGACTATGATATGTTATTCTGTTATATAGTTCCTGTGCCTACCTTCTGGCTCCATCATCCGATCAGTTCATTTATACTGTACAGTCATCGGTATTCGACAAGTGTGTAAAGTTTTAATTTAATCTAACGCTTTAAAGTCGCTCAAAATTGCGTATAAGAATAACATGTTTTTATACCCAACTATTTCGTCTCGCAAATCGATTCCAAAATTGCAATCGATTTCTACTTTTATGTAATAAGGCCTCAGGACAGCGTAACAGCGGTCAGAGTCATGATTAAGATCGTAATCGGTCGATATGAATGAGGAAATTCATTCTATGGCTGTGAGTGGAGCCTACGAAAATATATAAATAAATGAAAATAATTAGAAGCGATTATAAGTTCTTAGATACTTATCCTTAAGAAATATTACTTTAAAATGTTAAAACCAAATTATTTTTACTGAAGAATAATCTATTCAGATGCAATTCCCACACGTTATATCATTAATTTTCTTTGATTGATTTTGATGCAATTTTTAATGTTATGATAAGCTGTTTTTAAACTGTTTAAATTGTGTATGTATGTGTGTGTATGTATGAGAAAGTGAGAGAGAGAGAGAGTATGTGTGTGCGTCCATGCTGTGTGCGTGCGTGCATGTGTACGTGCGTATTGAATTCCGGTTTATAAAAAATGATAGAGCTGCAAATAATTTAGATTTACTTAGTAAGTAGATGCTAATTGAAGTAGATTTAGGAAGATCTCAAAGACTTTTATTTCTTTTTATAACTTTTAATCTATTTTATCGATCATTTCCAAAATTTAATGAGGTCAATTCTTAATAAAACTAAGTCAATTCTTGTTCGACTCAAGTCGAAATTGGTACATTTTTGAGAGCTATAGAGGATAACAAAAATTAAAAAAAAATTATTTTCTAAATATTTTTTTGGAATATTTTTTTGTGCCCAAAATTGCATCTAATAACATATGTACTGAAAGAATCGGTCAGTTTGATCAAATTAGATTATTGTTAGAGAAACACTAACAAAAATACATTTTCTAGAAATAATTATTCAGATTTCTTGACTGATCTATTTTTATAATCTAGTTTTCTCTCGTGCTTAAAACATTATTTTTAATGCAAGGTCCGTGGAATTTGCTCAAAAGATATCTTCGATTAATATCTATATACAGGTTTTCATTTTGGTTTGTAATGTAATGTAAGTTGTTCAGAAATGTCAAACCATTTTTCAACCACTTGCTTGTTTCCGACTGAATCGGAATTTAACATGCTATTGTAAGTTTGGTGAAAACGCAATATAATTTTATCATCGAGCTGATTTGATGATGGAGACGTTAGGTGACTATATTAATTCCTAAGCTGCACTTGCCAAACCCATTATGTTTGGGTTCGTTTGTTTTGTCTTGATAAAAACTATAACCTTGTATGGTGCGTAGGGTCTAACAATGAAGCCGGAAGGTGGTCATAGGAACTACTAAAGGAATAAACCCTATTTGTGTTTAGATTTTTTTGACTGATCTTTATTTGTGCATTGATATGTACATGCTCTAGGGCGTGATCATGAACCTTTTTATAATCGATACGTAGATACGTACAATATATTACGCTTAGTCGCTTTACCAATACTCATCATCAATTTTAGTAGTCAGTAAAAAAGAAAAAAAAAACAAATAAAACCAAATAAAACTTGTATTAAATGAATTATATATACGTATATAGAAACTTGCGTACCTACACATGCCTATGTGATTATCGACGAAGGAACTATTCTAAACCTCTAGGTTTCATGATAATAATTTTTTTTTTGTATACTTATTTTTTGCTTTTTAGTTCAGGTTCGGAAATAAAAGCTCGTTTTTTTTTTAATTACTAGTATTACAGGTTGCGAAATAAAATACCAACAATCTGAGATTAAAAATCCAAAACACACCCAAACATATTTTTTTTTATTTCAAAAGCTCAAAAATGTAAGCCACGACATCAGAGCTCAAAAACATCGGAAAACGTTTCGGGTTACCCCGCAAGGCCAATCACTACTGAGATTTTTTTAAAATTCTACGTGAAATTTTACATGTGTGCATCACAGAAGTAACCGGATTATGGTAATGGAATTACACCGTTAATGATAAGATGTAGTCTTAAGACATTGCTGTAAAATACAATTATATTACGACAGCAAACGCGTTTTATGATATTATTTTTCTAACATGAGTGCTAATAACAATGATAATGAAAAATCACCCGATATGAGCCTCACATATTAATACTAGACGTTGATCACTAAGCAGCTCTCGTGGGAGGCAAGTAAGTCGATATTATGGCCTGTGTCAGTGTTCCGTAAATGTATTCTAACAAAAGAAACTCCTGTAACAAATTTTGACACCGTATGATATTTGTAGACAGATAATTAATGGACACAGACAATTAACCATGTTACGCATCTGAATGGAGTGCGTTTTGTGTGCGTAATATGTTAGTCAGTACGCTTGATAAATGAAAAGGCACCTTATTTGCTATCGCAAAAGTAAAATTTCGAAAGAGTAATTCTTTAGTTATACGACGCGCAAGCTACTATTCAAATATAATTTTTGGTTGCCACGTGTTTATTTGATTAAACTATCAAAACGTATCAAAAAAGAAATTGATTGATAACTTACATAAACATCTAAATTTTGATCCCAACTAACCAAGAAAGCGGCGTGCAGTTATGTTTAAGGAAAAATGCAGACCTTTTTTTACGAGGCACAGTTCGCGAAGCGATCCAGTGCTTCATAAGAATATTAACAAAGATATATGCATTCGAATGAATATATTAAACATCTGTCCACGTTCCCACATACATTTAGGACGGCTTTCTTTCCAGCTTCTCGCGATGTTCCTTGTAAAAATCCTTTTTGTAATAAATTATTCTGATATATCGTCATAGCGGATTACGTATCGGAATTTTACCGTTTCTCGTGCGTTTTTTAGGTGTTAGGTATTTTTTTTTTACACGCCTTTCTTATATTGGGATTTCGCACGTACCAATCCCATTGTAAATGTTTCTTTACTTAATCTCATAATTCTATAAATAACGTGTTTATGAAGGATAATCGCAAAATTAAATTTTACGAGGAACTCCATTGTTTCACTATTGTAATATATGTCACTGGAATTACACGAATTTTATCAAAACACTGATAAATTTATTTAATTATTAACCTATTCATTATGTCCAAATAAATATCTGCATTGATCTGCATTGAACATTTCAGTCTGCGTCTCATACGTTTACATATACACGTAACGTAAAACGTATACACAACTCGTACCTAAAACTTAGTGTGCAGTCTAAACTCAGTGAACTGTTAATATGAAATGTAATTCGCATAGGTACATTACTTTGTGTTTATAACGATAAATAAAAATTACATAAACACGAGTGACAATGATATATAAACGGGTTTACGATTGCGAATCGATATAAAGTCGACAATTGCAGGGCGCTCTTGCTCTCTTCCCCGCCCGCGTGATAAAATGTCGATCTTGTGAATGGCCCACATCAGACCTTTCGGGGAAAAGATCCCCATTTCCGACATCGATCATATTGCAGGAAAAGTGTCGTCTAATTCTGATAGATCGCATATGTTTATTACCTATGAGTATTTTGTGTTATCATGGCTCTCTGATAGGGATCAGTGGCATTTTAGATCCAAGAATAAAATTTATTTATATCACTGTGATTCCTCATCAGATTTGATTGAGAATGTTTGACTATTTAGACTCAACTAAAATAATAATATACTTTAAATAATAACTCGGATCAATGATTAAAAAAACCTTTTGGATCAAAAATTTAAATTCAGAAGTGTGTTATAATACATCTTTTTAAATTAAAATTAAACCGGTAATTACATAACAGCTTAATTTTTAGAATTGAATTGCCGGTTTATGCACTTTTTGACGTAAGTCCGTTTCAGTCTGATAGCAAAATCGAATCACTCTATAAATTAATATTATTCAAGCTTAAGCACCCGTTCAATAAGCCACTGTTTTAGCTCCTACTCCCAGACGTTACAAAATACTTGACTAGAAGTTACAAATTGTAACATTTGCGTTATTTCTTTGGTGTTCATTATATTGTATAATTACTATATAGTAACATAATCTTTGGTAAAATTAATTTTAAAGTTATTAAATTACATTAAAAGTATCTTTGTTTTTATTAATAAAGCTCACGAACTTAATAACGTAAACTTTGCACATTTTTTTTCTAATATCAAAGCAACAACACAAAATTTCATCTGTGCGTTTGGCAGGAATATGGGCCAATGTCTGTTTCAATTTCACGGGCGTTTGTTGGCGGAGTGAAGATGCCCCAAGGTGTCATTTCACTGAAAGCGGCCCAGACTTATGAGATTTTTCTAGATTTTTTTTGTCTTCGAGTTCCCAAGCGGTAGCTCGGAAACCATACCCGGAGATTGAATTTTCTTGTTCGCCGTATGTCGCTGCAATAAACGGTAATTGGAAAATAGCTGGCGAAAATTAAGGTGCTTTGTTGGCTATTTCTAAATAGGTAGCGATCGCAGGATGATTCAACTTATATAGAAAATGTTGTTGGTTTCAGTTTGTCAGATATCGTACTTGATATGCATGAAATTTGCATAAAATATTATACTCGCGAGATCGATTGAAAGACGAAGAGAGATTTCTACTGTGAAGAATAGAGCATTTTTTAGAATATACTATTTTAAATGTATGGCCGACTAAATTGTAGTAGAACTCGTATACCGAAGATAACGAGCATTATTACATGGAATGATAATAATCAGTTTTTGATTTAAAATGATAATTTTCTTAAAAAAACACGGCTGACCAAAAATTAAAATATTAATACCGATTTTGTATTTTAAATATAGAGCTACGAAAGAGGCGGCATGAACACAGAAAATATACACACCTTTTATCATCACTTAAGGAAAAAAATCACGTATATGTGATCTCTTCGGACGGTCGCAACTTCAAAATACGCCGTACCATTTTGCGGTCCTAGGTTTGTACTAGGTATCTCGATGGCTAGTTCTACTCACGTCACCGCCGCATCGCCGCCACTTCTTAATTTCACCGCTATTGTATATTTTTCAACTCTCAAGTCTCTAAAGCCTTATAATACGAAGTTCATCTATCAAACTCGAATATTTTAATAATCGATATGTTGAAATATCCTTGTTACTTATTTCAGAGTCTTCAAAGCCTTAATATGTATTATATGAGCTCAGTAGTTAAGTGCAATGTTTTCTAACCGAGAGGTAACTTACCGTGTTCGATCCTGATCACAAGCGAATTGACCAATGAGTTTTAAACTTAGTCAAATAACGTCACACGCTCAGTGACTCGAAGAGCACGTCAAGCCGGCGTTCCTAGATGGTCATCCTGTTGATGTCAAAGGCGTCAGCAGCGCCCGACCCACACCGGGCCAGCGATGGGTGCTTATATCTTTGGCCCTCAACCTGATATAAAAAGTTCATGGGAGGGTGTGCCTCATTAGTGGGGCGGTTGGACAGCTATACAGAAAGACCGTCACTTTATATCGTCCAACAAAAGTGAAAGTTATGGTCGAACAATTGGATGATGTCTAAAGTAAGTTTCTGTGGTCGACGAATCTCATCGAAATTCTACACCGTTGATTGCACAAAGTAATTTCTGTGTTTTAATGCACAGCTTTATACTCATAAAAAAAAAATTTGGTTGCCTGTAAAGTCGGTATACGGGCGAAAGTTTTACGTGACAACGACTTTGAATGGTAAAATCATTTTAATGTGAATATTCATTCGTATAGTAGGAAGAAGGATGAAATAATAGTAACAATTTAAAACATTTATTTATACAAAGAATTATATTTAAAACATTAATTTATACAAAGAATCTCGCACTGAATTTCATATTAACAAAATTTTATTTTTACCTTTACACATACATACGTATTTATATACAAATATACATACAATAACTTGCAATACATTTGCAAGCTATGCACTAATTCTCTAGTGCTGCGCGCGCGGCAGACCGATCATAGTTGAGTGGGAGAGAGACGCAAGGCATTCGGCGGGCCTCTCTCGTTCGGTGACTCATCGTTACGTTACCGAGCGTTACACTTTTCATAAGTGACTCCCAGCCGCAACCTAATTTAAGACGTTGTCACGTCAAAATGCTAACAAATAAGGATATCATATACGTCTGTAAATCACAGAAAGTAAAAGAACGTCTTTACAGTTTTGCCAATATTCGTCAATTACTAAATATTAGTTGTTGTTTTACAAAATCGTAAGTAATCGCATATATTTAATAGAAACGTATAGCCAACCGAAAAGCTATAAGTACGCGAGCGATACAAAAATTCCACTTGATCCTGGTACGTAGTGTCTGAGCGAGCGGTGTCGGCGGGCCGGACGCGCGCCGGCCGCCCTGAAAATTCAGGCTCACTCGAGAAAATATGGCCGTTGATGGAACCTTAATGTTTCCGACTGGCGAGCGGCTCGGTCACGCTGCGCCACTCGACACCCGCTCATGCCCGCGCCCCAGCAACTACTCACGCAGATGTTATTGTTTAAAAATAAACTATAGTTGCTGTGAGAACCATTAAAATAGAGTTACGCCACGGAAAAAACGTGAGAAGAAAATCTGGAAATAATATAAATATATTGTTATTAAAGATAAGCATCAAAACAAATAATCAAAAAACTATTCCTTGAATATTCTAGAGCCTGCTCTAGGAATATAAAAATCCTGTTTTTTTTTTAATATAAGCTTAGTATAAACCTGGTTATATAATTAAATAAAGCGGAGGCGACCGAGTCTTTAACGAGATCTTTAAATTGTTCACATTAAAAGGTTACAGATTCGAATCCTGATCATGAAAAAATTTAATGATGACATTTTTTAATTTAAGTCGAATCTGAAACTACTTAATTTATACTTTAGAGAGTACGTTAAGCCGTCTATTCTGTAAATTGTCACTGCGTTGGGGAAAAAAATTCTGGGTAACCTTCTAATCGACAGTGAATTATCGTAGACGATTTAAAGCACAATCCTCTGAAATAAAAATATTGTGTGAGAGTATACCCGTGGAGTAAGACGAAAGGAATCTGATGCAAAATATTATATAATATCCATAGAATTTTAACGTTCATCCGATTCAAATCCTAACCTTTTACACGAAGTATTTCAATTAATGGCTTATCAGTTTCGGACACAGCGGCCACAGAGTAAGTACTGAACAATATTATAGTATTCTTTTGATAACGCAAAAGTCATCCCATAAAGAAGACCTACATTGAAGGTATGTCATTATACAAACTGAGTTGAAAGTGAGGCGCGATTAAAGAAGTGCTTCTTAAAACGCGTCTTACTTTTAAATCAGAAAAATTAAGCGTTTCGCATATATTTTCTCAAACTGTCGCTATTAAGTATAAATAAGACATATTTACATTTATCAATGCAGCGACGTTATTTCAATTAATTTGTACAAAATCGTAATTTAGTATTTTTATGTCTATAGACCTAAAATTGTAACTTGGTTTTTTATCCAATTTTAGGTTTTTTACCGCAAAAGGAACCTGTTTAGAATCACTTTGTTGTCCGTTTGTCCATTTGTCTGTAAATACCCTTTTCCTCGGGAAGTGTTAAGTTGAAATTAGTATCAAGTTATAAGGACTACGGTTCTTTGGAGCTGTAATAAATTTAACTTCTAAGTCAACGTAATCTAGAAATACTGCCATTTATACCCTATATTTTTACATTTTCACGTCAACTAAATCTTACAGTGTATATGAAAATTGGCAAGAATCAAGGCTTAGGGACAAATATAGAAAAAATCTGAAAAGAGTTAATTTTTAGTTATACACGTATCACATATTTTTTTGTAATAATTAACTTACCCTTGCAGTCGGAGTATAGGTTGTGATTAAGACCGATGTATGGGACAACATTTTTTTATTTCCCTTTTGTGAGAATTTAACATTGGTCAAAAATTCTTATACTTTAATATTTTAAAAAATCGAATATTTTTGAAATAAATTAAAAAAATATATTTGGGTTTTTTGGGATCAATATCGTATATCATATTCGATAATATCAACATAAGTATGAAGTATATATTACATTTATACTGTGTAGCTTGATACCTACACAGTATAAATGTAATATATTGTAATTGTAGCGCACACTGACTACCCGATTCTAGTCCGCATCACTAGTGACGTATCATTTAATTTTATAAAGACAACCTAAAATCTTACATTTTATTGAAACGATAATAAGAAACTCATCAATAGGAAAGCGATGGAACTCGGTCAAATGGTTTTCGAGATTAATTTGTACAAAAATACAGTCACGTCATATAAGCATGTCCAGTTGTGGATTTACTTACTCGGACATAGAACTCTAATACATTTTTATTGCATTTTAAGGAGCAATGCGAGCCACTAGGAAGTAGAGTGATCACCGTCCGCCCATGAACAAGTAACTCCAAGTAACCAGTGCGTTGGCGGTCTTTTAAAAATAATGGATTACCTGATGAGGAGGACGTGAACCACTAAAACTTTTACACACTGGACGAAACGAAACAGCTGTAGCTGTTACTTCACGTCAATTTTCTATGAGAGTATGGTATTTTACCGTCGAGCCGTCTCATTTTCATGATGCAGCCGCAGCGTGGACCCATTCCCGTTAAGAATTCACATTTGTCATTCGGATATCATTGAAACTAAAGACGGAAAACTTACAGACTCATAAGCAAAAACGATATCATACCTGTTACGATGTCATAAGATTACTGAGAAAATCGATCAAAATTGAAAAGGTATCAGAAAACATATATACACGCGTACGAAGTCAGGGGCAAAATAAAGTATAGTCTTGGCGCGGACTTCCTATTGAGTAATCCGTTGGTGTATGAGGTGTCAAGTCAAGCGTCGGGAATCATACCTTCAAAATTTCGGTGTACCGCATCACGCAGAGAGTCTAGCTGACTGTCAACAGAGGGATGAATTTTGCCGCATGTCAAGAGAGAGAAAATGTGATAGTTGCACAAAGTAGGTGAGTGCAAATTTTCTTTTTATTTGATGAAGTTATGTAAAAATATTAACTGGCAAGGGTTTTGGTATTGCACAGAGGCATGTTACCCGAGGTTATGAAATCTTTACACCATGGTATGGTGTTGATTTGGGGTTGACAAAGAAACAGAATAAATTACGAGAAAAACATTTCACATGGAACACAAAAAGAATTAGCCATGAAGAATCCACGACAAAGTACGCCATCGCTATAATTCGACCGTGGGTCGCAGTAGTCGAGATAGTGAGGTTTTTAACTGTGGAGATTTTATATATGCACGGAATGGTAGGACAAATCTTATCAGATAGGAGATTTTCGAGTTGAATAGAATGCTACGACAAATGCTTTACTAGGTATAGCCGAAATCAACATATCAACGAAGATGTATTGAATTCATTCCTGAAAGTTACTCATGCATAAAAATCAGTACAGAGCACCAGATGGGTATCAATATGTCGATGTATACGGGAACTTAGAAGCGCGTCAGATGATGTGGATGACGAACCCACCGTTGCTGTTGGACGGGAGTCGTTTGAGACGAAATAATTTTCGACGGTTGGCGCAAGCGTTATTGACGGTTCAATTTAACAAGCAAGACAAAAACGACGATTCTACAACGGTAAACAAGATATTAATTTTAGTATTAGGAGTTTAGTGATGGTATACTGAATCAAATGTATTGTAAGAAAAAGTTTCAAATGATTTCATCAATACAAAGGGTCTTATTAGATAATACAGAGATTATCTAATGTGAACAAACGTTCGATCAGATGATACAGCCGGATATATGTAGATAAATTTATACACTTGTGAAGCGTCTACATATATCGGTAAAAGGAGTATGCCAGTAACGTATATTTTGGCAATTTTTAAACCGAACGGAAAATTTTCACTGCACAATCAAGTGCATTGTTTTAAATTTCAAAATTCATGTATACACTTTCGCAAATTAAGTTTCAATGATAGCTAAGTTTAGTAAATTTGAATGTAGCTAAGTTAGGTTAGGTAAACATAGGTAGGTTTTTAAAGTCTGCTGCACCAAATGCTAATGTAGTTTCCTATTAATACAAGTATTTCAAGACTACTGTACTTCTTTAGATTAGGTCTTGCAAAAAATAAATAAAGAAACAAAACTATTTACTTATATTTTATCTTTAATTTCTTAAAATATAGTTTTTTATTTATTAGTGTAGATGTAGATGACACATGGTGCTTTCCCCGTGTAGACACAGAACCTAACCAGAATTCATCGATCCCCGTTACATATTCACAATAAAGAAATCATTTCAAAATCTACAGGCACGCAAACGAAACCGGATAAGAAGCTATCATACACTCTGCAACATTATAAAATGTATGTCTAAAAGTTCAATCAAAGTTTTAATAACATATTTTTTATATTATATATACTTTTAGATATATTTATCTAGTTAAATATATATCAACAACGCTCGTAAAATCAGGGAATACATGCTAATTTCATGAATAAAATACTCTCTAGCACCCCTGGTTAATGTATTTATGTAGCTTCTTATTAATGCAAGCATTATTAGGGCCCATCCAATAGTTCCTGAGATTATTCCTTATAAACGAACAAAATTAGGAAGTTTCTACTTATTCCATATTAGAATAGACATTATTAAGTTATAATTAAAAAAATAGACAAATGCGCAAACCTTTTGGACACTTTTGGAAACTACTGCCTCATTTTAGGTGACCTATTGTATTAGTCAAAAATACATCATAATGAACTGAAAAAGCTCAAATAAAATGTCGTTTATAAATAAAAGAGACAAAAATATCGATGAACGTCATCTTGAGATAAATATTTTCTTGAATCATGAACCATTTTATAAAATGGATAAATAATTCGCGATTGTAGAATTTAAGACGGTTGAGTAATTAATTCGAAAGTACGGAAAGTGGTCTATTTACACAAGGTAAATTTACTCTACGACTTCTCCCTGATGTAAATTAAGAACTTAATTAAGAATATTCTTGTATTTGACACATTGTCTACATAACTGTTTTTACTTTTAAGAGTCAAATGAAAGAATGTAATAAATTGTAGTTAAAAAAATATAACATTATCATTGTACCAGACAATTGCTAGACATTCTACGATTAGAAGCTTACATATATTGCAATGTGTTTTGCCAAAATTTAGCGGAATAATTATAGACTACATGCCTTATTTACGTTACTAAACTTTGTTATAATTTTTTCAAATATTTGTCATGCAGACCATTTTTGAATTTACGATACTTTGCAAGCTTATTTTTCAAAGTGAAATTTTGAATGCTTTTTAAAATTTTAAAGCGACTAAATTTTGAAGATATCGATTTTTAAGACATTATATAAAATAACATTAGCCTCTACTTTATCAGCGTGGGAGAAGTGTGGACCAAGTCTGTCAGTTGGAAATAAAAAGAATGTTCTTAGAGTACGAATCAGCAGAAAGACGATAATTTTTTTTATATAAAAACAACTACAAATCATCATTACTGCCTGTCCAGTTTTTAAAATGATCCATTTCGGTCCGTTTTTAGTTGTTATATCGATTGCCTACTCAACTCCGATGCAATTTTTCGGTCTCACTCTAATATACAATCCAAATTTCACGATTGATGGCGTTGATCCATTCTTGGTTTCAATCTCTATGTAGATTCTAGTTGTACTATCGATAACGATACTGAACCGGGTTCTAGACCTAATACCCATTTAAACGCTCGTTTTCACTACTGTCAAAATCTGTTTTGATTACTGGAAATACAATAAATAGCTAACATTAAATGCTTCAGTAATTTCATCTGATAAAAAATAGATGGACAATATTTCGCTGTTGTATATTTTAATTTTGATTAATTGATTCAGCAGTTTCTGCATGAATCAAGAAACGAATAGAAATGTATATATTATACAGCCCATATTTTATTTAGAACTACAGCTATTCTAACACGTGTCAAATTTAAAATTGGCTATTCAAAAGTTTAGGGGAAGAAAAAAAAAACAAATAAACAACCTTTAACTCTCTATGCCATATTTGAAATTTGCCCTTTATTTATTTTGCGAATAAAATAAAAAACAAACAGACCTGACCTAATTTTTCCTAATTTAATACAACCTAGGTTTTTGCTGGAAGTATATCCAAATTGTTTTCAAAATTTCAATTCAGTTAGTTTAAATTAACTATACCATAAAAACAAATAAAAGCTATTTTTACATTATAACTGGCTTTTATACGCTGCTCCGCTCATATTGGCATCAAATGAATTTTTCGATCTTTTATATAAAATCAAATCAAATCAAAAATATCCTTATTTCGTAGGCAATAGAATTACACTTGAAGTACGTTATTATTGTATTATTTTGGAATTTACAGAACCACCAGTTCCAAATGTTGATTCACCCTGAGAAGAATGGAAAGGAAACTCTAGGTTTGCTCTTCTTTTCTCAAAGATACAGGATAGATTAATCATTAAACTAGTGCAATATTTAAAAATTACTTAAAACAACATTATAGCCTAGCAGTTCATTCCCAGAATTTTTTTTAGAATATAGTCAGATACGATATAATAACTCTTACCTTTTTTGAATAAAAGTTTTAAATTTGTGGAATGGCAAATTTTGAATTTCAACTGGGACCTTATTGTACTATTGAACGACCACACCGCCAATCATGATAACCTATCTTATTCTGCTACTAAGGCAAGTTTTTCATCGTGAAATTCACTTTAAAATTATTCACTTTCGCATCAATTTTATAAATCAGGTTGGAAAAGAAAATCAAACCGAAAAATTAAAAAAAAAATGTAAAAGAATATTCCTTTCTGGATGTAAGATACCATATGTTCTTTTCTGTACCCTTAACTACATTTACGCCTAAATATCATGCGTTACACACAAACAGAAAATTCACTTTCTCGTTTATAATATTGGTTACGGTTACGATGCAGTCTATGTTGTGACTAGAGCAACAACAATCCGTTAAGGATTTAGACTTTAGATATGTAGGGCCTCTTCCACGATCTCCTTCTAAACTTGCTTTTCACTAAAAGTCACTTTCAAAATTTTGCGTCTCATGTCATCCTTTTCACGGATTTTAGCCCGAACAACAGTTAAAAAGAAGACGTGGAACGCAAATTTTATTTTAATAGTGATATTTTGCTATATGTAGTTTAAAAAAATATGGTGAAAGAGACTTATAGAATTCATTATTTTCATTAGTTTTCATGTGAACAAAGAAACAAAAAAAGCAAATAATGTTTTGCTTACATATTATGTTAGATTTTAACAGGAATATAATAGTATGAAACAAACAAATATTTTATTTATTTTCTTGTACTCACTGACAAATAATTTAACAAAAACTATAAATTTGTGAAGAAAATTACAAATACCGCGCCAAAACCATAACAAAATATTTTTCGTTTGTTTGTACAAGAACGAAGTACGTATCGTATTTGGCCTTTATAACGCGTTTATCGGACGTAATAAGCTGTTAAAAAAAAAAAGCAATTCTTACAGCAGTTTCCGAACCTGCGACGTTTGTAGCGACTAAACCATTTAATGAAATTTCTAATAAAGAGTAGATCTAATAAACACTAACCGGTTATTTTCTGTGAAAATGTCCACATAAAAGTAACGCTTCTTCATTTATGATATATATATCGTTTATTAGAAATTACATTATAAATATTAACAATTTATACACGTTTTTATTATCTGGATCACATGTTATATGTGTTATCTTATATACAATTACGCCTAATAAAGATGAAATAAGTAATAGTGTTTATTCAAAGACGTTGAGGCGGGCCGCGTAATCGACACGCCCGCCCGACGCGATATTGATGAGGTCTGCCCTTTGCCCGCAACACTAATAAGTTTTTCTCATGGGAATCAGAGCATAATCACCAATGAAACTTATTCCCATTGCTCGTGCGGCTATATTTTATTAACATCTAGACGGATTACATTGGGACTTATTTCATTGAACGATACTTAAGTGCGTCGTGTAGGTATGTTGATATTAGAAATGTATATTTTGAAAATCTGTAAAACGGTTGGCCCTAGCCCTCCCTGAAAGTTCTTACTACTTTTGAGCTCTGTTAAGTTGAAAAAAGGGAAGTAAAGTATTGAGCTCATCATTCTTAAAAGTTCGATTTATTACTTTTTCAAGTTCTCAGAGCTCAAAATATAGTTCAATTGTTCTGAGCTTTTACAATTCATAAATCTACATGTATTAAAAACAGTTTTTTTAATTTTCATCTACATTATCTTTGGACTCCTTGTTTGACTTTGATTTGCTTTATGGTATCCGACGCAGTTTTTGCAGAAAAAGACAACCCAGTACCAAAGATCAATCCATCAAAAATTTCACGTTGTTTTGAAAATTAAAAACACTTTTTTCGAATTTTCCGTAAACGATATCTCTGGAATGAACACATCGATTTTGATACAATTTTCAATTTGTTTTTTAAGCAAAAGATGAAGTAAGATTTTGGAATTTGTCGGTAAAAAAGTTTAAAAATATTCTAAAAAAAGTTATACATTATCAGCATACAAATATTAATGATTACCATTAGCTAGAGCCATATTGAAGATAGCAATGTATAAACTTATCATCAAATCTACAAGAATTGCTCACTTAAAGTAATACAATTTAAATGGAGATCGTGACGTAACGAATAATTTATTGTTGTACAGTTACATCAATATTTTCCTGACCTCGCTATAAAACTGTTATTTTGCTATCCGTCGGCGACCACATTTTCTACATTTAATTAGACACTTCTACATAATTTACGTTATAGTTTTAGTCAAATGAAATTACTGAACCAGGCTGAACATACAAGATATTCGGTTATTAGTTGTAAATATATATATTCATCGATGAATCTTGTACTATACGCGGTCTAGATATGATTTTCATAAAGGAATATTTACATCCTTGATGACATTTAC
This sequence comes from Eumeta japonica, assembly GCA_005406025.1. Lineage (NCBI taxonomy): Eukaryota > Metazoa > Arthropoda > Insecta > Lepidoptera > Psychidae > Eumeta > Eumeta japonica. The sequence continues at coordinate 78,183 of BGZK01000719.1, forward strand.
AATGGATTCAACAACAATAGAAATAAATGGAAATATGCCAAAAACCTCTGAAATTGTAAACAATCTCAATTTTTTATTGTTCCTTTTGGAACCAATAAAAATATTAAAAAACAATAAAAAAAATTTAAACTAAATTTTACATGATATAAATGTCGCCTGAAGTTTGACGTAAATGTCAACATTATATACACTTCATTACTCTCTCCGTCTAATTGATAATTAAAAAAACCATATCTTTTTATTTTCATCGTTGTGTGAAAAAATCTATCTATAGTCCTTTCTTTAGTAAAGCAGCATTCAATTAAGGAGATTAATTACAACACCAATAACCCTAATGTGTAGATAAGATTTCAAACTAGAAAATTTAAAAACAGCTTATATTATTTCTGAGACAGTTTAATTTATTCTACGCAAATTTTAGGTATATTTAGTATTCTCTGAAAAATCGAATTATTTCGTACATAATTTTAAATGAAAGTTCGATTCGAAGTTTACTCATTTACCAACGGTCATTGTGAGATAGGTCTGAGTGAAGAACGTCATCTCATTAGCGCCGGCGGACCGGCGCGGGCGCGGGGGCGCGGACAGGACGCGTGATTGATCGGAAATCGACGCGCTGGCTCTATCTCGCCAGAGTCTGTACAAGTGTATTTGATTCCGCGACAGATATCTTCAACGGTGACATTTGAATTTAGACGATGTCAACGATGGCGCTGTGCTAATGAACTTTACAAAATTTTAAAGCCCTGTTAAGTGCGAATCGTTAACAAAATAAATTAAAATTTCAATGATAACATAGCGATTTTATGTTATTAGGAGACTGACACGCTTAAACATGAACGTTCACTTGCACTATGCGTTTCTATTTCATTTTTCAAATGAGAATTTCTTTAACCCTAGACACTAACCTTCGTCGTATCGACGAGTGCGCCACAGAAATATCGCTGTCTCTTTTCTGCGCGCGCGCGATTCTCGCGTTCTCGCTTGCCAACTCAGTGCCCGTCGAGCTCTTTCGGAGGCGCACGCATTCGGTGGGTAAGTACTTTACTTTCCAGATATTGCTAAAGTAGTCGTCGTTTCGACGAATGGTTAGGGTTTGTGTGATTTTTATAGCGTTAAAGTTGAAGTGTTTTCTTATTTTTACAGCTTTACGATGTCATCCAAACGACCATTGAATGATAGAGATATATCGCGGCTCTCTTAGGTGAGGAAGACGATAGTACCCAAGAAGAGCTATCAAACAGCGAGTCAGAAGATGGTTTGGAGGTGGATGATGCAGAGAGTGATAATCAAGAGGAGGCGTCCGATCACGAAGGTAGATCTTCAGTTATTTTGCTAGACGAGGCTTCGGGATCACAGTCACTTTTTGTACCGTTGGAGAGTTCGAGCGCTCACGCACTTCGCATATCTTGTCTTTTCCCAAAACACTATTCGAAGTCGAAGTCGTCATGTCTGGACTACGAGCAAGGGCCAGACTTCAAGTAGAACGGGTATTATAAATATTGTACGCGTTGCCAGAGGACCAGCTCGTGCTGTAAAGAATATGGTGGATCCCTGATCTTATTTGATAATTTTTGACTGACGAAATACAAGAACAGATTGTAAAGTGGACGAACGCGGAAATTGCGATTAAGAGGCAAACATATAACCAAATCACATCAACGCAAAATGACACAACCAAAGAGGAGATTAGAGCGCTCATTGGTGTTTTGGTATTAACAGCAGCTCTTAAAGATAACCACTTGAGTTTGGATGAACTGTTCAACACAGAATATTCTGGTACAAGATATGTGTCATGCATGAGCAAAGAAAGATGCGATTTTCTTCTACGATGCCTCCGTTTTGATGACAAAACACTTCGCTTACAACGAAAAAAAATGATCCCTTTACACTTATCAGAGATATATGGGAATTGCTTATGGTTCAGTGCCGCCAAACTATGTGCCTGGGACAAATGTAACCATTGATGAGCAGCTACTGGCGTTTCGTGGGAGATGTAAGTTCCGAATGTATATTCCAAAGAAACCCGCCAAGTATGGGGTCAAGTTAGAAATGATATGTGATAGCGGTACAAAATACATGATCGATATACCCCATACCCTGGAAAAGGGACCAATATGGAGGTTTGCCTTTAGGGGAGTATTTTGTGAAGGAACTTACACGCAGTATTCATGGTACGAACCGAAATGTAACCATGGATAACTGGTTCACTTCAGTACCCTTAGCGAAGCAGCTACTCATGCAACCTTATAAATTGACGCTTGTTGGAACTTTGCGAGCTAATAAAAAGAAATCCCAGAAGAAATGAAGAACAGTCGATCCCGAGCCGTCAATACATCAATGTTCTGTTACGATGGCCCCATTACGCTTCTTTCATATAAGCCGAAACCTTCAAAATGGTATACTTACTGTCTTCTTGTGATGAGAACGGCTCTATCAACCACGAAACAAAGAAGCATATGATTGAATTCTACAACAGCACGAAGGCGTCGTGGACACATTTGACCAAATGTGCTCAGTAGTGTCTTGCAGTAGAAAATCTAACCGCCCATTGTGTGTTTTCTACGCTATGATAAATATATCATGTATTAACAGCTACATAATTTACTGCCATAATACTTCTGTGCTGGGGCAGAAAGTGATGTCTCGACGTGATTTTAAAGAAGCTGCATATGCAGCTGGCAGAACCTGGCTGAAAATCCGGCTCGAAGTTCGTAGTATGCCAACACATGTGAAGTTGAAGATAAAAAATCCTTAGGGATGTCAACTGATGAAGGTCAAGGTGAAGGTCAAAATGAAGGTCAACCATCATCTAGTAATAATACTCAACCCTAGAGGTCCCTAACAAAAAAGAAAGATATGTGGACTTTGTCTACAAGAAAAGGCGCATGACAAAATCTTTGTGCTCAAAATGTAACACTGCAATTTGTGGTGAACATAAAGTTGATTTCTGTCTTAGATGTGCTTAATTTTTAATTTTTTTTTTATTTTTTCTGGAATTATATGACTGTTATTATTTAAGTTTGCCAAAGAAGAAAAGGCCATTTTTGTTATTTTTTTTAATTTTAAACATTGTGGGTTAAGTCAACTAAAAGATCTTAATAAAAATAGTTCCTAAGTAACAAAAGTACAAAATAAATATTTCTTTTTAATAAACCAATTTTTTTAATAGAATATTACTTAACCTAATTTATAAAGTGTAAAAACAACCGAAAACACGATTAGATACATAAAATAATACGTCTCCAAAAATTTGTCGTCGAATCGACGAATGGTTAGGTTCAAAGGGTTATCTAAAGGTTAGGCGTCTAGGGTTAACCAGGGCTGGGGTGTAATTTGAAAGCGTTCGTGACCAACACAATGTGCCGCAATGCTAACAATATAGATAAATATGACGCAACTATTGCTCTGACTATACCTAAGTATGACAATAAATGCCGTGTATATAAAAGTGAGTATAAAACAAATTATATTTCAATAACAAAAGAAGTCTTTATAAAAATAATAACTTAATAAATAGATAACTTCATTATTTATTATAGTGAAAACGTACAGGCACGTTCGTCGATTTTCGGATGGGTATATTATGAATTTGCGTCAAAATGCTTATGTTAACGGTGTATGTCAATTATAAGAATAAGTTGAAAATTTTTGTATATTTGAAATTATATTTTTAATTCAATTCCAAACTTATGATTATTTTGTTGAAATTAAATGGCATAATTTTGCAGTTCAAACCTTACTATGCATACTGACTGATATTTAAATTTTTTGAGGAATAAATAAACCATACAAAAATATATATGATTGTTACTTGAAGTGTCAATAAATGTGGAAGCCAGACTAATGTAAGTGATTTTATTTTAAAATTACGATATTTTAATTTTAATATTGCAAAAAATTGAAAATATCAATAAAAACCAGTGTTATATCACAGTTTATGTTTTCACTTCTGTCGGCAGTCCCGTGACTGCCGAGTTTTGTATAGAAAATGACACAGTAAAGGCAGCGTTCGTAAGCAAGCAAATAGTGTTGTTCAAGAATGCGGATGTGAAGAACAGTTATTGCGATACTTCTTAACGCGTGACGAGGTAGCGAGTGAATTGGCAATAAACGGGACCGCGCCAAAGGACGTGCCGCACCGCTCAGTCACGCGCGTCCTTCTTTATCCTAGAGCTTTCGAAAATATCCTTTTTCCTCTGCTGCTTTTACGCTGCTACTCCATCTGTGTACCGTTTTCTCTTTCATTCTAATCAAACTGCTTATATAATGAAAATCTTTCTCACTCTCTTTCTTATTACGATATAATGAGATACATAGAGTGCAAATCAATGCAATAAAATAGTAAATTAGTGTAATTAATTTACTATTTTACACAATTATAAATACTAGGACTAGTGTTGTATGTGTCACTTTGTTCTCAATGTACTAGTCAGAAATGGTCGCATAGGTGTCGTATTGAATATAACTGGCATTCAAAGCACGGAATCATTGAAAATTATGAGTATGCTATGCATCGGTATAGAAATCCGATTTATTATAGGCGCAACTACTTAAGTCGCTACTCGATTTTGACATTGATGAATGTAACTGTAAGGTCTAGAGATGTATATCAATATTTATGAAATAATTCAATTTTATGCATTCAAAGGAAATGTATGTCCGGTTACATATGTTCATATCATATCATTCGTAGCAATATCTTTCTAGTAAAACGTAATAATACATTTTTGTCAACGCCAACGGGTGGACCCGTATTATTAAGCCTGTATTACACTAGACATGCTTTTTTCGCACCATCCACGTTCGCACACTCTACAAGTCAATATTTCGTAGCTTTAGACAAATTGCGTCAGTACGTTAGTTTGATCACCGGCAATTTGTCGGATTGCAATAGACATTAGTTTAGGGAAAAGATCTATTATGTACAGTCTTCATAATGTAAAGTAATGAATTAGGCCTCCAACTATATCAGCTCGAGTATTAGTGTCATTTTTTTTTATAAATATTACCTTATGTTTTCATTGAAAAGTTATTAAAAAAACTTCTCAAATCTAACAAATAAAGCTATAAAATCTTGGTACATTGAAGAAAGTTTTGAATCAGAGTGCATGAAATTTTTAGTTGTAGTGTTAAAGGTCAGATATGTACGATACTTTTAAATAATGGGCATCTAAATACACAATAATTTTCTATTCTTTCTGCATCAGGTGTTTGTTACACCACTATCATGAAAAATGTACTATGATCATATTTAAAGACTAGTGGCTCACCTTGGTATTACCTAGTCTACGTAGGTAATAAGATGGATAAATACTGGAGTTGTTTTCTTGTTTCTTAAAACAGATTTTTACTCACTGAAAGGTTTTCGCAGCGTGACTGACCGGATGTACATGGCGAGCATCTCACTCAAGCCTGAGCGCCTCGAATGGATCTCCCTTAAGCCGTCGCTAGGACTCCGGGTGCGGCAAGAGCTCAGTTCAAGATTTGGGGTCTGAAAGTGCGTTTTATAAGCAGAAGTCTGTTAGCTTGACAGTAATAAAGGTGGCAGTGCACGCTCTGCATCTACGCATAGTTCGGTAAAAACGTTTAGGTGGGACCCACAAATAGTTCACATTTGTGCATATAATTAGACAATTGGGGAGGGAATGGACCCACATGAAGTAATTAATTTGGAAAATGAATAGTGTATGATGTAGTTGCGGTCTTCGACATATTTGAATATGGAGGCCAAACATTATCAACAATGAACCATACATTTCTTTCGATCCTAATGAAATATATGGTTCATTGTTGACGTGTATCGGAATGTAATAAGACTGTAAATCAAAATATTAATGTTAAAAATGCTTTATCATTTAGCAATTGAGCGACGGTGGGTATTCACACTATGAGTTTAGATTATTCAATTTACGAGGAATGATTGTATAATAATTTGGATGTGTTTATAATTATGCAAGAATGTGTATGCGCAGCCACAAATCAATATTTCTCTAATAAAATAAAAATTACAGAATATGATTAAAACTATTTGGAAAATAATCAATACATTAACTGAAAAACACACAACGCGTCATTCATAATTTCGAATAAAAATAACCTATAAAATTTTAAGCAAAAATGTAGACTGCTTTACTTATGAAAATTTTTGTAAATATTCCAATTATAACAATATAAAAACTGTTTTTAGCAGTAAGATTTGTAAGATTAACTTGAAATGTTTCAAGTTCAATTAATAAAAGCTACAAGTAAATTTAAGCACTACTTTAGTATAACGTACTAAACACAGATAACTAAATAAATATTGTTAGATGAACTTAATTGTTTTCATTAGTTTAATCAAATCTTGGTTTAAATTACGACATTTTTTTAAACATATTGTCCTTAGTAAATTTAACTATAGCCGTTTTCTTCGTGTGACAAGTGTGACAAATAACTGTAGCTTGCATATAGTTTCTTAGCTATATAGGTTATTCGTTTTTTAATCACGCATTATAGATATATTCGATCAAAACATATATATGCATACCTATGTCTATAAACCAGTACATGAGTTATAATGAAAAATTCGGGACAATTTTAAACAAGTTAATTCACGATTTGTGTAATGATCTCTCTAGTTATGGTGGACAAAACTTTACAACATATTTTATGAGTATAAAACCTTATTCACCAATAAAACCTTTTTTTTTTCACTATTTTCTACGAGAAATTCTTTCTTGACGGGTCGGTAAATTGTATTGTATTCATATATTTGCCATGATATTCTTTCGTTTACACACGTCATCGTATCTGCGCAATTTTTATTCATAACAAATGAGTAGCGGGGAATTGAAACCAATTACGTGCGAGCATGTCGTGTAACTGTATTACTAATCAAGTCATCAAATATAAGTTGTTCTAGAGTGAAAATGCCTAAACATCGTTTATATCAAATAAGTATTCAAAACATCGAATCATCCATTTTTTGCTTCCTTTTGAAAATTGAAAGAAAATTTTCTGAAATTGAGAAGTTTCTATTCAGTCAATTTTCGAAGTGTTCAACCGATCTTAACGTTTTACGGATCTAGAAATGTATTAATGGATCAAAATGCAGTTTGTGGTATATTCGAAAATGGTTTACTCAAATAAAATTTCTTTAGATTTGATTGATACTGCCAGATAGATTCTGAGAAACCTTGAAAATATGTTTTTGAAATTAATTTTAGGCTACTGCATTAACTAATTTCAAAATCTGATCAGGCCTTCTCCTCAGAAAACAACGTCGATTTTTGCAAACTGCATCAAAATCGGGTGGTTCATTCGAAAGGTACAGTTGATAAAAATTTTCAAAAGAAGTATTTTTTTTAATAACATAAAATTCTCGTTGGATTGATGTTTTGGTATTCAGTCAACATTTCCCATTTAAAAAAACTGCGTCAAATTTCGTAAAGCGGAACAATAGGAAAGGACGTGTTAGAGAAATTTTGAAGTTTAATAAATTAAAAAATAGCCTTTTTTAAGCAAATCTAAGCTTTTTGAACTCGAAGAGCTGAAAATATATGCAAACTATGTATGGAACTCGGAGAGCTCTAAAAAACATTTAAAGAAATCTTATGATCTAAAAGGGCTCAATAATTTACAATTGTTTTTGAAGACGTGCGAGGTTAAATGTATTTTAAATTTTTGAGCTCGAAAACCTCAAAATCTTGTGAGCAACTATACTCTTACCTCAAGTTTCGCTATTACCTCAATATAATAGCGAAAAGTATTAAGGATAGCCTGCAGGGTCAGCCGTTTTTCAGATTTGTTTATTAAATTGTGTGATGAATATTTACCCTTTATTTACTATTGGCTAATTTTAATGTCTTGGCTTCAAAAATATTGCAACACCAATACAATCTGTTAGCCGAAATTTAATAGCTGTGGGGTTAAATTTTCGAAATGCGTTCTTATATTTTTGCTACGTATTAAAACTCGCTGCATAAATTTCGTATTCTCAACTTAAGTCATTCGACTATGCGTTGACTATTCAGTCGATCAATCAGTTAGTTCTGTTCACAACTCATAGTACCTATAGATTTAGGGTTTTATTATATTCAACTATATCCTACAGTATAACTGTCAAAATAGACCCGAAACAAGTTCAAGAGCTAAACGCACGTGTTTCATCGTAAAACAGTAATATTTTAAGAAATATGCTGTTCACTTAAAGATCGAGTTCGAGCGGTCCGGGTTAACAAAGGCCATTTACATAACAAGAAGCGCAGCGCGTGGATCAATAGCCGAAGCAACAGATGATGTCGCCCGATGCCGTTGAGACATAGCGCCAATTTCCGCCCTCGGTGAACGATAGCGCGGTCACATGATCCTAGGGCGGGAACGGCCTCTCCACACACATTGTGTTCGCTAAATTTATGTCGTGCCGACTTAACTCTCGTCCGATACCGATGAGAACACAGTTAGAACGATTTGCTGAATCGTTTACGTCTAAGGTTTACTGAGCGTAACTAGCATTTTTAAGTTACAAATTTGGTAACAGACGAAGTTAGCATAGTACTTGTTCGATTTTGAACTTGTTAAAGGAATAACATAAATATCGCAATCTTTACTTGAATGCGCGACAAATGAGTCCTCGTCCGATTTCAATAATTTTCATATCAATAAATTCATATTTATTGGAGATATCATTATTTATATAACAATTTTTGCTAAAGGTATAACAATAGCCAGAATTGTAAATGACAGCTTGGAAACACGATACTGCAACTAAAATTTCGGTCAAGTGCGAGTAATACTCGTGCATCGACAGTTTTTCACCATTCACAGAATATATTCTCCGACTTGTATAGTAAGCCGTTTTCACATAATGAAACTCATTATATGACTTCTGAAGAGAATTCTCAAAACATTATTGAATTTAATCGTTTCTCGCAGGATGGTTTCGTATTTCGCCGATTCCTTTCTTATCTTTACATCTCGATTGTGACGAACGTGAGGGCAACTAGAAGTACAAACCTCTTCCATTTTTTGAAGTCGGTTAATAAATAGTACCTTAAAAACTCAGTCCAGTATCATTTTATTTTTAAATGGACGGTAATGAGTAGTACTCATCCATTCCAAATTAATTTTAAAACATGTGTAGTTTAACACGTATGGAAATTTTTTTCACTGCCTTAAATATATTGCTTTATATAATTTTTCAATGTGATCTCATAATGTGACTGCTGATTGTTAGAAAGAGTTTTTTTTTAATTTAATAATTTAGGCATTGGTCATTTATTATTGAAAATCAATAACGCGGTTTTTAATTCATACAGTTTTCTTCTTTATACGTTCCATATCAATTTCATTAGATTTTTGAATTTTTTTTTTAATTTTTGTATTGATGCACAAAGCTTTGGTAGCAATTCAAATACATTTAAAATTTTTCGTATCAACTTTTACATATTCAGCAAAACTTTCGTTATCATTTTATGATTATTGTCAAAAAACTCATGTATTTCTTTTTTACTTTTGTGAATTCACTGTTTCCCAACCACTAAATAGCAACCACATATATTTTATCATTTATTAGTTAATTGAATTAAATCGTCACAACATCGTAGTTCCGACACAGTTTACACATATAACTATTTTATTATAAAAAATCTACTTTTTCATCAAAAACGCACTATACACTTAAGAAAATGATAATAACGGTATATTTTAGATTTTAAACTGCGATATGGATCCTATAACGAACTCCATTGTTCTTATTTTCGACTTAGTTCGATTTATTGATTGCCTACATTACAAAATGAAACCATATTTTACAACTATCTACCAAAGTGAAGTTTAAACTGTATAGTATACAAATAAAATAAGATAATCTATTCGGATTATTTTTGCATCTCTGAAGAGCTGTAAAAATACCTTAAATTGACTTACAACCTTTGAATATATATTCAATATTTGCCTCCTTTGCAAATACTCTTGAATTTTCATTACTCGTACTTAATAACTAACTGAATATTAATAACCTTTTAACCGCACTATAAGCTTTCAGTTGAACAATATGTACGGCCCGCCCCCCGACACTCACGCGCGAAAAGCATCTGGCAGCCAAGATTTATGAACGACTACCCAAATATGTTAAGATTTATACGACAACAGTTTAATATCAGTGCCTCTGCTTAATTTGCGAGCTTGATCATTTATCATGGAATATTCAGATTATTATAACGTAATAATTGCCCGTTTTATCACAATATAAGTTCATTAATGTGTATATCTATAAGAAATGGTCTCGAAATAAAACTTGTCTATTGCTGGTTTTTGGTATCGTTCTATTATTTTGAAGTTTGTTGAAAAGTAATCGTTTGAGATATTAATTATAAAATTTTCAATCAAGTATACCTCAAAGTACTTAAAAATTTATATAAATAATAGGAAAATCGTAGACAATATTTTAAATGGTCTAATAATTTTATTTATTATAAATAAGATATTGTCAGGTTAAAAGACAAATGTAGCAGTACAAAATGAGAAGGAACGTATTGTCCTTAGACAATCTGAGATATCATAAAGTGGAAACTAATATTTGATCTCGTCTCGAGAAAGCACCAATCGTTATTTCAGAGGAAATGATATTTTCTCCGACATTTTGAACGTCTACGAGTAAATCCTTTTTCATACGAGAATAATACTGAGAACGACAGCGAGTCGAGAGCGCGTTGAGTTTAAATAGTGAAAATAAGGAAAGTGTGACATAGAGCAATTCGATAGGTATCAAAACCAACTAGCTTACGTAACTAGTAAAGAACCAAAACGATACGCAAACGTTGCGCGTTCGATTTGTTTTGTAAAATCTAAATGTCCTAAAGTTAATAAGGACCGCTTCTTTATTTGCAACTAGAAAATCTTGTTTTGTACATTCAGGTACATTTTTTTTAACTTATTTAAATGATGTCTCAAACATCGCTGTATTACAAGCTTCTACGATGCTAAACCTAAAACACAACATGTACGTCCTGCGTAGAAACACTCTTTAAAATTAATTAAATACTATAACTGTCAGTAACATTCGACACGCCTTTAGTGACACTTTCATAAATAACAAACGAAATTTTCCTCAAGACAGAAGAAAGAAAATAAAACGCAAATAAAATATTTTCTTGTCCCATAAAAGAAAAAAAAAATATTTCCCCAGCGGAGAGTACTTTTCATTTATTTTCGCACCGACGTTTCCCCGTCGCCGGCCGCGGCCGCGACGTGTTAATGCCGAGCTAGTTTAGTTCGCTAACGTATAACGTATCGCGCCGGATTCCAGATGTCACGGAACTTTTATGTAATTGGGCCGTGGGTCGCGCGCCGCCCGCCTAATCCCCAGCGCATTCATTAACGACTTCGTGCTTCAGCGGGAATAGTAACTACTTTTAATCTCTCCGCCCCGTTCTGAAGTTCTTCTTCTATTCGTTTTCCGTTACGATACCCCCTTTCAGCGCGGACGGCTCGAAGGCCCCCGTGTATTTCGATGCGAACAATAGGTACCCATTCATACGGCCGAAATAATTTAAAATCATGGAAACACGATAGTTAGGACTACCTTTTGTAGCGTTCTTCTCACAGACGTAAAGAAAGTCATACATGCACGTACTGTAATCGGGACCGGACGTGCAAAAAAGAATTGCAGATGTCGCTTTTGTAGCCTGGTCCCTCTTCACGACATTAGTTCAAAACAAGTACCTAAAAGCGATTCAGTAATTCATCATTTAAATTATTTCAACAGCATTACCAAACATTAGAACCGTAAAAACGTTTAAAAAGTACATATACTAATAACATTTCTTTATAATTGTTGATAATCAAATTAAAACTATTTAATTTTAATCCAACAATATACATATCTAGGTTGATCAAAACTGATAATTTTTCGTAACTTATCGAAAAATAATTTCCAGTATCCAGAAAATCACCACTGTTCGCTGGGGCCTTCGTCTGTCTAAGTTCATTCCATAAGGCTCATGTCGCGGGCGCGGGCTTTCGCGGACGTGCTAAACCGAATAGATAGAACGATTTCCTCGTCCTCCACATTCGATAAGATAAACAGCCGACGACCGGATAGAAATTTTTTGTTCGTCTGTCGCTACATGATTATGTACATTCAATGAAATGTTGCACTTGCTTCCTACAATGTTATAGAAGCCAATCTAAGGCGATACATCTGCTTTATATTTATTCATACGATACTCAATACGGTCACATGTGTCACTTTAATAGAATCTCTCAAAATGAACTATGGAGATAATCATATTTAAAATCTATGCAGTACCGACCCCGATCCTAGTTGATATCCCTACTATTGAAATCGTTAACGAATGCTTCTACCTGAGTTATGTTGTTCAATAGAGGAAGATCTCGATTTGATAGAAAGCTCACGCGAAGAAATATACACAGCTAGAGTGTATTGTTTATACCAGACGTGGTTTTGTACTATAGGCCTAGTAGGTCATATCGCTTGTCCAACTGATACTATTTTCGCAACTGGCAACATCACTGGCAATAATACGGTCTACAAGGTCAGATGGCCCGCAGTAGTTTGTATTGGTAACTTAGAAAGAGGCTTATGCCCAGTTGCGGCTGTATATAGATGTTCCCTGTAATATGTTTTCACTTCAAAATAATATAATTCTTGTTGCGTATACATAAACACGCACATATTATTGTTTTAAGAACGTCGGAGGAAAAACGTAGCTTTTATAATATCACTCATAGGTATCTGATCATAGACCGTCGTTGACATTGTAAAGCCTCGACTCCTCGTCGTGGGACATTACCGTTGAATGTACGTCTACTATGGGCGTGAGCTTCGGTCGTATGAGCCACGGTGAAAAAAATTCGGTACGCTCCCAATCACTTCACTATATTTCTCTTTATTGCTTCTCTTTAGATATTCATAATATCAACTTCCAATTCCTAACGATCGTTTATTTCATCTTTTCATGGAACTCCGTTCTTATAAATGACATGTCTTCAAGTTCGAAGTTCTAAAGTCAAATTACCAAAATATTTGCGAGGTCACCGCAATACATAAACAACCTGCGCATTACAATACTTCTGAGGGATGTAACGAAAATTAATCCATGAGCTGGTATGATTCTGCTTTGTACTAGACTTCAACTTATTTAGCTTCTTCTAGGTTTTATATATTAATCTTCCTTTTCAATATGTGTATTATTGTGTTGAATTTTATTCCCTTACTACAATCTAAAACAAACATTAAGTACTTTCGTTCATAGTATGATGTGTTAAAGAAATTCGAACTAATTCTAAATCGATTGAAAATAATAAATAGGAATTTCATAGAACCCATAATATTGAAAACAGCAATGTTAATAACTTATAATCGTGATGTAGATTATTAATGTATGAGTGGTCAACAATATTGTTTGGCCCCTCTCTGTTAAAATAATCTACACATGTAATAAAATCATAACAAGCCGATGACTGCACGTTATAGATATTGAAAAAAAACTGATACGGGGGTCTTTATTAGAGCAACAGAAGCCAAAAAAAGGACAGTTTTTAGAATTTTTACCTGTTTGTCTGTCTGTCTGCCTATATGTTTGTACACGCGTCACGTAGAAACTACTGTTTGAATTGAATGCAGTTTTCACCAATGTATTGCTAAATGTCTAACTTAAAATATAAGTTCCATTTTGCCGCAGGAAAATATCTAATTCCCAAAAAAAAAATACATATAGGCGAATTGAGAACCTCCCACTTTTTTGAATTCGGTTAAAAAAATTAACATTAATCCCTTCATCTCTGGTGTTTGTAATAAGAAAAATAGAAATTATTCAAAAATATATTTTCACCATAATTTATAACAAAACGGAAACGATCAACATATGATCAACAATGTCAAGAATAGTGGAAAATATATTTTTCTTTAATGTCCTTATTTTTCATTGTACGTCTGTACATTACATTTATGAAAATTCTAAAATCCATAAAATTCATTTAAACAAGCAACTTTCCAATGACACCAAGAAAATATATCGAATAAATATTATGGCATCGACCATAAATAATATCCTATTAGCCAAGTACATTTTAGCTTCACAACCCCATAGCATAGATGGCATTTCAGATAAAATTAAATTGCACTGTGGTTGCAATTTTCAAAATCATAATATAGTAGGTAACAAAAAGTATGTAAATAAATTGTGTTCTAAATGTGGAACCTTCAGTCTGCAATTCTCTCACAACAAGACATTTTTATACAAACTTAAAACTTCATCTTCTTTCTTATTTATCATATATCATTGTAATAAGTTATGTGGTGTTCTAACAAAATGTGTACAGATGTACAAATGGCAAAACGTGATTTAAAAATGCACTGTCTCAAATTTGCATATTGTGTGAGTGTACTTTCGACGAGTTATCAATATTAAACAGTGAAGGATTGTGTTAGCCTATTTTTGTGCTGCAGCCAAGTTGATCACCGCATTTTTTTATCACGATTTTAATTACTTTAATTTTATCTGTGCTCATTTAAACAATCATTTAATGAAATTGTATATACAATTATTTAACTATTAACGTTATAAATGTGAAAGTTTGTATATCTGGATGCTTGTTGCTCAATCACGCTTTGACAGTCAAACAGCATTAGATGAAACATTACAGTGATGTAACTTATACACTTGAATAAACTATAGACTATAATGTATAAAATACTAACTTTTTCCCTCAGTTTCGCTTTGTTTGATCGTAGAACAAAGTTTTACTTATACCAATTGACTAATGGTATCAATAATGTTCAAGAGAGTTTCAAATTCAACATCGGGATCATGATTGAAAACGTGATCGGTCAATATAAGAGATGAAAGAATTTATTCCATATCCACGCGGACTGAGTCACGGGCAAAACTAGTATTATATATATGTAATTCTAATACGGACAGACGCTAGACGTCTACTTTAATTCTTATGTATCCAAAATTTGTTCTTGTGTATTCAAAAGATATTATCACAAATTTAAAGGTTCCATGTTCTCTCTATCCATATTTTCGAAACTATAGAAGTAAAATTATAGCAAAATTTTTTTTTAAATTGACAAGTTTTATTCACAAAAATTATATAGATGATGCTAAATTCAATCTAATTCAAGATGCAAACAATTTATTTAATACATCTTTATTTATCGGTTTCCAAAAAATAATCTTGTAATGTATTCATTGCTATCTATGCATAATTAATAGCGATGAGGAAAATAGCACAGCAAAATTTGTCGAGTAAGACAGGACCCTGCGCACGCAAGCCCAACTTAATCTTGATCGATTTTTAGCCTATATTTCTTTTTAGTTTAGGTTATATATCTAGTTATTTTAAATAATATCAAGTAATACGAAAACGCGTTTCGACGGACGGAGCTGCAGGAAAGGAATGAAATAGAACTAGGAAAGATTAAAACAGCCTCCGCGATGTGACAGTAGTGAGATTAAATCGCCCTCAGGGCAAAAGAATTCGTTCAAAAAGCGCCTTCGGAACTATTGTTCGGTGCTGCAAGCATTATATTTTCTTTTCTTAATGGATTATTCAAATGCATTAATTTATATTATCTGATACATAGTATAATTTAATCCACGACTTTGCTTGCGTAATTTTTACATTCATTGTAACGTATCATTAAATTGAATAAAAAATAAGAATATGTATGTGTGTATACTTATTTTTTGCTTTTTTAATTTAAAATGTTATATTTGATTAGGAATGAAATCTGAACAACTGAACTTGTCTACTTGGATTATTCACAAATATGATAGTAAAATGGAAAGGAGAGTAAATGCGGAAATAAATTGAGTCGAGCCTATCCCGCTGTTGTAAATAGTGCGAGTGTTTGGACAAACACGACAAGCGTGTTAGGCTGTCCTTAATAGAGTTCTGATTATGATTATGATTGTGTATGGTAATACTAAATGCAGTATGGAAGAAGAGAAAAACATCTCTATGTAGCATTTATGGGGCGTCTTTTAATATAAGTATATAAATAGCGATGTGATAATATGGTGTGATTTGAAAGAAAATATAGTGGCTAGAGTAAAAGGTACGTCGCCGCGGGTTTGGCGATCTAGACGGGATGAATGAAAGCAGGCCAAATGTATTTATACAGCAAGGTGTGTGGTGGAGTCGCTAAAAGTCGCTGTAAAATGTGACCAATTTAAAAAGGGCCAATTTATAAGCACCAAACCGACGTGATTACATGAAATGGTTGATGGATGTCAATGAAACAAGAGATACATACAAATATCATACTGTATACTACAAATCTGTGGTCTCTGCCAAGCTTTCTGAGAAATGTGAGTTTATAAGAAAACAAACAAATAAACTACATGCTTCGTAAGACAATTTACATTTTATACAAAATCGTGAAGTGCTTATGATGAGATTCTAAGACTTTTTAAAATTATGGTCCTCTCAAGAATTATAAAACATTTCTGTGAAGCTAAACCGTCGTTTCGCTCCCCGGAAATATCATCACCACCATCTTAAAGGCTGGCATTCTACCTCATGCTTTATGAGCAATTTTTTTCCTGTGCACGGTATAACTTCGGAATGATCTACCAGTAGTAGTTTTCAATCTTCATGGGAACAAGAGCCTATTTCTTTATAAAAGGCATACCTAATGAGTCCCTGAGGATACCAATGTCCATCGGCGATGGTGATCTTGTACTCTGCAACGGTTTGCGTGTTGGTTTGTCTCTTAAAGAGTCCTGCAAAAAATATCTTGTTTGCAGAGAAAGGTATTATATGAATTCACATCTTATACAAATCTAAAAGGGACATATATACCGTTACTCGTTACGAAATTCCATATGAATACTCAATGCAAGGTCAAATCTTCACCATTATTAAAGAAGCATAAAAGCTTCAAAGCACATATGTCTAACCAAAAGACAGTCAATACATTTAATAAACTAAATTTTGGTTGGAACTCCACCTGCGTGAATATAGTTTTGATACAAATCTTGATATTGACTGCTAATCCTTGATTTGATCCTGATCTCATTTAAATACTTATCTTTATCATATATATACCCGCATTAGTGATTGTCCTTTTCTCTCTTACTGTTTTTCCCTTTCCTTAACCTCCTTTAACCCTTTCTCTCCAAATAAAGCTAATGAATAAGTATGACCAACCCAATAAAATAAACTCAGTGAGTTTGATTTTTTTTCTACAACTAGGAAAACAATATTTTGTCTAAGTATATATTTTGATCGATTTTGAGTTCTATCAGGTGGCGAATTTCATCAAATATGGTTAAGCCATTGTCGGTTTATGAAAATATATGCAAACTAATCGGCACACAGTTAAACATACAAATAGACATACAGACAGATAGATACATAGATAGACAGAAACTTATCTTTTAAACTACATTGTGTTCTATCAGCACATAAAATTTCATTCAAATTAAGTAATCCATTAGGTGGTTGAGACGATGTATATCATAATGGATAACACAGAAATAGCTACCATATTTACGCAAAACGATTAGATTCACATACAAATTTAAAAAATAAAATTTAGTTATGACTACGTTGAATTACAAAAGACGTACGCAACGTAATCACAAAATAGTGTGTTATCAATAAACATAATTTTATTAAAATTGATTTTACCATTGTTGAGTTACAGGATACAAACAAACAAGCATACCGACACACAGAAAGTGGCTTATGTGTTCTCCCAGGATTCGAGTTAGGTATTTAAATATCAAATTTTATCAATGCCTGTTCAGCGATACAGCAGTGACAACCTAACACACCCACATCGCACACACGCGCGCGCGCGCATGCAGGCAAACACAATTTCTTTCATATTTATAACATCAGTGTGGATATTAATATGTAACAAACATTAGACGTTAAAGAGCTCCATGCATAATAGCCGTAGCTGTTGGTCAAACTTCACTCCCCGACATGCGACGCTGGTAATAGCACGCAACACAAAAAAACGTAGCATCGAAATGAAACCTTCGCAAGTTACCCACAGCTGAAAGAGTATGTTCTAATTTGACATCTACTGATATTTCTGTTTGACCAACATATTTGCTTTTTAGTACACTTCTTTAGAAATCTAACTTTTGTATTTGGTCTCATGGCGGACCTTCGAAGAAATTTTGTCATATTATGTTCTCTGTGGTCGAGGACGTTTAAGAAACAGCACTGATTCAAAAAAGTTTATATATGTGTTTTTATATATGTATGCGTTATATCCTATATATATATATATATATATATATATATATATATATATATATATATATATATATCGACTTGTCATCACAATAGCGCCCGCAATTCTCAAGGGATCGTAATGAATCTCGACATACTTATTCTATAAACTATTACGTTGAACGACTTTAGAGATGAGCTAATTTAGCTAATTAAATTAGAAAGGTGGCTATTTGAAATTTCGAAAATACTAAAAACGATATTTCAATGGTTTTCAAAATAAGTTTTGAAGGATGAGATTTAGCTCATTTCTATAAAAAGCTTTCAATTCTAATTCATTTTTAACTTTTATTTTTATTTAACGTTTACTTAAGCTTATTTGTTTTAATAATAACCTTAAAGTGACGTATTAAATTTAGACTAGAAATTTGATTAACAAAAAATTTAAGTTTTATAACTGTTTATAATTTTAATATTCACTGGAATTCGGATGAAAAATCTACGTCTATTTCGAATGCCAAATGTCCTTTTTTAAATGGCATGTATTTATCAAGAATTAATTTAACCTTTTCGGAATTTTAATCACATATATCCCAAAATTCTATGTTGAAAGGTTTTCTGAAAACAAATAGTAAACTACTTCATCTGTTTAAAACTTCTATACATCATATAAATTTGTTAAGGATAAACGTAACACGTCAATTTCATAGAAATTTATTTCAGCGTGCGTTTTGATCCTATGTTAGAAAGAAATCCATAATTAATATTTAAAATTTTTTCATTTTGTATGTAATACATAATGAACATAGTCTAACATGCTCTTGACCAGTTTTTTAGGGATATATTTGGTCCGCATAGATCAAAATAAGATTAATAATCCGTTCCCATTGCCTCAACTATTCATTCAATCGGAATTCATAATTGATAAATCAAACCGATATCGTAAAACTACAAATACGAAAGCGGAACCGAAGGAAAACCTATCACATACTTGCATAACATTATTTGAAATGTGTTTATCAATTCCGAAATAATCTGATGGATATCATAAAAATTATAAATACTCGAGCAAAGTCAGTGACAAATGCAAGTATTAATATACAAACTTTAAACGTTAGTCCAAGCTAAAACATGTATCTAAAACCTTGATCTTATTCGGATGAATGTCGCAAAACTTACAAATACGCGAGTGAAATCAGGGACAAATGCAAGCGAAAAATAATTATATGTTAGTGTGTAATATCAAAATTTATTCATATATTATGTAGAGTAGCATGCACAGATACATTCGTAATTACTAATAAACAAAACATGTTTATTATTTTATTAGTGTATTCGTTAACAAATAGATGTATATGTAGTTCATTTATGTGTAGTTGCACATCTGTACATTAAAGAAAATAATAAGGAAAGAAATTAATTAATGCAGCTTATATAATCTACAATAATTTACAGAAATAAATGTGAAAAAGAAATTTTATGAGTGGGCAACTTCAATTTGTACTTGTATTACTGTTAAAGTATTTAATTAGATTTATAACAATTAAAATTTTGTAAATAGAGGCAGACGTAAATAACATGTACAGTAGTAACTTTTTGATATTTATAACAAACACATGCATTAATAAAAATAATTGTAAAGTACATGTAAATCAAGGGAGTTTCCAACAAAAAATTACTGTCTCAAGTTTCCGGTAATAATGAATATAATAATAAGAAATGGAGTCGGTAAAAAGAATCCAAGTTAAAAAATTAAACGAAAAATAAGCCAAGAGACCGATAAAAGACAACCAAAACAGAAAGTAACCCGAAGCAAAGTTTGAACATTTTAATTTGAAGCTCGCCCGCGCCGTCGCCTCCCAAGTTGTGGTGATCTTTAAATTTTACAAACTGTTTGGGGACCAATGAAAAAGTCTATTTGTTTTTTAGAGGGTAGAACTTGTATGATATTATATTACTATATTCACTTTATATTTATCAAATTACGTTTCTCTTCATAGAGCATTGCTCATTATGATTGCGGTAGTTTTTCTGCCCGCGTTGATGTAGAATATACTTCTACGTCTTTCAAAAATCAGGTGATCTCTTTTCAATTATGATCACAATGCTGAGTTTATACTAAATAACGATATTAGATTTTAATCCAAATTTACAATAAAAGATATGTCGGAAAACCACTTTCGACTACATAAATGAACCCTTCTCAGATTTTCCGACTTCATTCTTATTCTAATTGTGCTGGTCCCGCTCTCCTTCATAAAGTCGGTGGGGCTCAACGTTTTTCTGACTTACTGTTCTATTATCTCAATCCCGTCACGCTATCGGTTACGAAACTGTTTCCAATCTAGGTTCTTTTAAACTCGTCTCCCTTATGAACTTATGTTCATTTCACTAGTGACCCCAATCTTAGTAGTTTTTAGTCTAAGTATTTCTGATCGATTAATTTCTGAAATGTATCTTTCTTAATTTGAAAAACAAACCTTTTTAAGACTGTTTTAAAATTAGTGCAATCTATGTACAAATTTGCAACCCCCATTTTAACCCTTTAAACCCTATGAGTTTAGAACCAGGGATGTTCCTAAACCCTAAAGTTTAGGATTTGATTTTCAAAACTCTAACACGTATATCACACTCGTTTGTACTCCGTGTTGATGTATGTTTGTACGTTCAGAAAAATTACTACTGTCAACGCCTCGGTGTTTTGATGTCAGATATTTGTATGTTCTTTGAATGCATGTGATAATGTATAAAGCATACATTATAATGACATCAGCGTCATTGTCTGCTTCTAGAGATTCCATATGGATAATACCAAAATAGATGGACTCATTTATTCAGATAAATAAATGTGTTCAGATAAAGACTGACTCCGTGATCAAGCAAACCTCCTCCGCAGACGTTGTGATTTTAGTTGACTTTAATGCCCTCCATGTTGAGTGGCTCAAATATACTACCGATCTTGTGGAGATCTATATATAACTTTTCTTTCGGTTATGGCCTGATGTAAGTTGGGGTAGTCACCCACACGAGTGCCGAATGTGGCCGGCATTATCCTTTCGTTATAGAATCTTCTGCTCATCTCGAATACTAATTTTTATAAGATCACCATTGACATTTCACTCGACACGTCAATCGATTGTTCAATTCGGAATGCGGTTCCTGTCACACATCCACTGTAATCAACACGAGCAGCTAAATACCATCTTCGCCACTACAAGTCGGCGGATTAGTATAAGCTGCATACCTTCTTTGCATTCTATCTATAGCGACGTGTATAATATATGTAGGACGATCGTAACGTCTGTGCCGCTTCTATGCTGTAATAGTCCTATAAATAAGAAATTTGTATATCCGTCTTATATTATAAGTATATTATATATCATATAAATATTATAATAAATATTAAGTCTGTGGTACCGATAGATGGCAAATATAAATTTTAGTTCAGTAAGACTAAAACGGTTTCCCACTGTACGAAAAAAATTAACAAACCTGGGTGAATGTCATGGCAGTTGGGGAATCAAATACCGATTTATTTAAAAAGAAGTAAAAATCTTCCTCTAGGTTCTACAAAAAGAAGATGGGCCTGTCTAAGTCTGAGTATATTGACAGAATTAGTAAGAAACTAGCACACTCAAAATGCAAAGGATCCCTTGTATTAGTGTCTTTCCAAAACTGTTTAAGGTACTTTTTACCAACTGTCATTTCCATTCATATGATGAGAAGATGGTTCGTTAGCCTATACTGCAAAAGTGGAAAACAATTTGTTGGACGCTCTTTTTGTAACAAACTCGATTTTGGGTGATGAAGACATCAAACAACAGCTTCAACTCTGACTATAACTTCTTTAACTAAAAACTCTAAAATGTGAATTTCATTGTTTAGGAAACATAAATATCAATGTCTACATCCTTCTATAACTACAAAACAAAACGATAATTTTACACAAACTTCACTTTTCTTTTCGCTCCTTGAAAATGGAATGTCAAAAAACTTCATTAGTCGGTGATCTGTCATTACAGGAATACATTTTCAAAATTTCAGCTTTTTATGATTTCGTCTGGGTGTTTGTGAATTATTCAGTAACGACTTAAAATTTGCAATAGTTTTTTAGGATTACATTAAAATACTAGATTGTTAGATTTTCTGGTCATGTACGCGACCTGCGACCAATAAAAGTAAAAGTCCAACCGTTATCACAAAGTCGTGGTGACTTCTAGTCTGTGAAGTGTCTTTATGAAACTTTCCAGTCTGTTCCCGCCTTTAGAAGTACGCGTCCGGATTTTACTCCAACGTGTGTTTTAAGTATCATTGTGCTGGTTGCGTATTCGTAGAAAGTCAAAAGCTGACTATATGAGTCATATTTATTTGTAAGACTGCACGAAGACTTCGCACAAATATCTTAGAATTATTCATAAGTCTTATGATATAACCCTAAATAGTCTCTTCACGTCATTGAGTTTTTTGGAAGTTCTAATTTGATAGGTTATATTCTTTCTATAAATGCTTACCTACGTACACACAAGTTTGTCAAATTTAATATTTCCAAAAATTATTAAAAAAAATTCGCCTACTTTTTGTGTATATTCTAATGATTTTACAAAAAATAAAAGTAATATGAAATGAATTTATTTTACATTCGTAAAAATTTAAATTAGAATTTAACAAGGTTAAATAACGGCATACATTTTAATTCAATTTCAAAACTAAAACTATCAATTTTATTTATCATAATGAATTGTATAAATTAATTAATATATAAATAAATGAATTAATCTACCTGAAACCTACTACATTGTTAACATTTTCGATTAGAGAAGATTATCACAACTCAAAATTAAAACAATTTTAAAATTTCTTCTAAAATTTTCAAATTGAGCTGACATTATTCCTTGATATCTCAACAATACAATATTGCATATTCATTGGTCATTAACTAATTAAAAAACTGTATTAGTCAGCCATTGCGCGAAGTTTTGAAAACATGTAATGGCGTCCTAACGATGGCATCTCAGCCGAATGGGCCGAACGGCGTCCACTCCAGAACCTATCGTTGAGATAATTTATTGATTACCGAACGATATTACTGATTACATTAAAATGAATATATTAGTACCACCATTAAAATGAGAGCTCAACTGTCATTTGTAGTCAGCTGAGTGGGAGGGGCTGGTATTCAAGATGTTCCACTATTGCAACAGTCTTGCCCGAACGACGAGACGGGTCGCACGTGGAGCGAACTGCCATGTCGAACCATCAAGTTTCTGATTTTAAGTACAGTCAAATATTGGAAATTTTCATTATTTTAATACGATTTTCACTGAATTGGACAAATACACCTTTACAAAACAAAAGATTAATTCTTGTTTCATAAATCTAGCCACATATTTTTGACCAAACATGAATACGAAAAACCCATCAATCTTTCTTCCTTTAAGCGTAATGTCATCTCCATTCTGTGAATAAACATTCATTGACAGTGTCAAAGTTGTCATTTCTTACTATACTTATCAGTGCTAGATGCACCTCAATCATAATTTCAATATAAGTCAGATAATCAATATTTGGAACGTTAAAGGTACTTTATGTAGCTTATAAATCCGCAAACGATATCTGCCAGTGGAGATTGGAAACTCAAACGAAGCTAAAATATTCATAAGGGCGGGCATCGCGATCGGCGCCCGCGCCCGCCCCGGCGATAATAATTACGCGGTGATATTAAAACTTAATTAAAATTTGTTTATCGCGGCTCGAAAACGATTAAAACTTTAAACGAGACTCCGCCGACGTACACCGCCCAAGGAGATGAGTTTATTTGCTTAAATAGTGTTTCGGCGAGATGCAGGCGTCGCGCGTCTGGGCCCCGCCGAGATTGTATCTTGGATATTTTGCTTATACAACCGTAAATAAGTCGGATTAACCAAAATGGCGATCGAGTGACTGAATAATCTTTAAAAATACAGAAAGGTTGGAATTGAATAATTTCTTTCCTAGTTTAACTCGTTTTCCATATACCTAGAAAAAGTATCTGAATTATTGACTGAATATTTAAACACTCGAACACAAAGCGTATTCACATCCGATACGGTGGCATTTTAAATGTACTTTAATTTCGGCAGTGGTGAGCCAGAGACCGATGAGGTCATGTAGGACAGCGACAAGGGATTATTAGGTGTTTTCGGTAACTATAGAAACGTTCGTGTGAAATTCGTAGAATAAACCTTTATGTCTTATTACGGCTACCGCATTTCTTCGGGAAGACTAAAATAAATATTGTGCTAATGATATCGCATCTTTGGTGATTTCTACATTTGTACAATACAACTACACGAAAAGAGTCTACAGGGAAATAAGGTACGAAACTGTCATTTACTACGAATCGCAGCGCCTTAGCGAACTATTGTAAATGCCACATTTGGCAATAGAAATGAATCGGTATGCAAAAAATACAATACAGGGTTTTATTAAAATTCTAACCAGTTTAATTGTAGCTGTTAACAAATCGAAAAAAGTTAAAATAGATATGTAAACGAAGAATAAATCATATTTTTAAATAAAAGGCTTATTTTTAACTGATTTTTCTTTTAATTTAATCAGGGAACATAATTATTAGCTATGGTATTGCTCTTATCCCATGAATGATATCCTATAACCATCTTTTCGCTTTTATCTGTTAATCTTATCGAATTAAAATTCAATTTGTTAGATTAGGGTTTACAGTGGAAGAGCAGATTCAGGGTCAGCTGCTAGTAGCAGTGTGTGTCTTCCTGTACGGTGCAGATGCGTTTCAATGTGTTGACAAATCATATCTTTCGGATTCAAAAACTCCTTTCTGATCAATTACTATTTATAACCGATAGATATCGATGACGAAGGTTCTAAAATACATCATAATTAGCTGCTAACTAACCACTTTTGCTGGACCCGTTAAAATCATACGTTTTTGGAAACAATGGAACATTGAGACACGATTTCAATATATTCATAAAACTAAAATATTTCATTATAAATCAAATAAGCAAAAAAGTATGTCTGTGAGAAATAAAAGTGAAATATTTTGTCTTAACTCGTACATTTTATTTGTATTCTGGTATTTAAAATTCTTAATTCCGCCGTTAAACTTTGTCACAATTAAAATATTATCATTGTCATAATCTAAAAGTATATTACAATATATATTTTTTATAAAAATGACATTTGATTTCCATTCTTTTAATATATTTTTTTAAATTATTTGCAGTGTCTAACTTAAAAGTTGACAAATCTATTGATGTCACCAAGAAATTAAAGATTATTTTTTCATAAACGTATAGTACGTCAACGTTTTAACAATATTTAATATAGCGTAGTACAGAAATAATGAGGTATCGGCAGAGTTATTATATACGTTATGTATATTATTTTTCTCAATGTCAATGCAAGTAAGTAAAATAAATTTATTTCAATAACGTTTTAGCATAGTAAAACCAAACAGCAAAAACAGTGTATTAATATTAGTAGGTAGTAATAGTTCACAATAAAAAGTAAAATTAACATATTTTTTTGATCGAATGTATATATTCGGCGAATGAGGAACGAAGCGATATTTTGTTATAAATGAAGTCATTTTAATTTTATTTTGTACTCATAAAGTAACACACATGACAATTATATTAAAATTTTCGAATGAATGGTTCGGTGAAATTTTCTCTGGTTGGACTACCTTCATTGCTGTCATATTCTAAGTATAAAATGATATGTTTATCGAAACTGAAAAAATCTTCAGATTAAAATGTACTTCAACATCGATTGGGGCCGCGTCATCGACCCGAGCGTAGCGATTCTGCTTCGTTCGCTGCTAAAAAGTGTAGAGAATTTTCACTTGGAAAATGATTTAAAAGCGACAAATAGTTCGACAGCATAATCAACAGTGCCTTGGACGAAAACCATTAGCACCAGTTAGAAAAAAAGTCTACAATTGACAACTATCGAGACAACAAGCCTGGTGAACAACACGCGAGAGAAATAATAGATGACATTATGAAATTCAATACGGCCTTCAACGCCACAGCTCTGCGTGGCGGCGCGCCCGCGCATCGGCGCCGGCGCGCGGCAGCATGCGGTAATTATTTATCACGTTAAACACGAGTGCGTGGCCGCGTCGCCGGGGACGTTCTTAACCCCTTATTTGAACTTCAACTTGTTTGCTCGCCCGAACTTATCCTGGAATTTATTGGGTCGCTGTAGCGCCGCGCCGCGGGGACGAACTAGGGAAATTATTCTAACCCCGCACCGATAAAGAATGTGCTAAGTGAGTAACGTCTTTGCGGTTAATTTCGCGGATTATTCATTGGTCTCTGGACAAGATTTAGTCACGAGCTTTCTACACAAATGCGCATTATAAATAGAACATTAAATAAAGTAAATCAAAAATATAATAAAATAACAAACATTTGTTTGTATGTCCATTTGATTAGGCTAAAACATATTTATGGAACTTGTTCAGCCTCGCAAGTTAAAAAATGGTTTTAATTATTTTTCTGCTAGTAACAAATGAATGACGGCGCACTGGATCGGATTAGTTCTAAAAAATCTACAAAGTTTCAAAGCCGCCCAAAAATTGCAATGCTTATCCACGTATTAAAATTAATATGATAATTTTTTTTTGCGAACAACTATTGAAGATTTTGCTCTTTTTCTAAACGTCACTTCATATCCAATGAACTATCATATTTTTGTTAACGATTGCCAGTACTTAAGGGAAAAAATGCAGAAAGTATCTTCATTCGGAATCCCCCTATACGTAAAATCATCGCAATACACGAAATAAATTTATTTCGCTGTTGTTCCATAACAATCAAAATCTATTATCGGTCGGCGATCAGTTCAAATTGTGCACTGAATTAACATCAAGTAAATACCAAACTTGGAGCAATATCGTAACCGCCTCCAGCTAGGTCTTTGTTGTGCTTTAAGAGTTTCTAGTTTATGTACCAGGAAAATACAAAGCTTGTTTGTTGTACACAAGCGGGCTATGCTAATGTACTTACTTCTCGTGCTAATTATTTATAGCGCTACCACTGCTTGTGTAAATGCTGGAATGTATATTTATTTATCTATTACACTTTTAAACAGAAGCGTATTCTTGTAAGGTTTCGTAGGTTCTCAGTTACAATGTCCCAGCTGGATCACTACATTTTGAAAACGTAGGCATTTAAAAATCTTGTAATTTTATAACATCCATTTGTTGGTCCACGTAATTTCTACAACCACTGATAATGTTTCTGTAATTAATTTTATAGTGAAATAAATGCATTATATATATAAATCTCAATAAAATCACTATTTGATAAAAAAATGTTTTGTTTTCTTTGAGCTTCTTTCCATACAGACCTTTGTATAAAGTAGATATTTCTTTGTTTGATCATTTAGTTTTGTTATGAACATTCAATCATCTCTCTGGGATTCAATCTTTACAAAAGATGTTTATATTTTTTAACTTTACTATAAATAAAAATAATCAATCAAATTAAATGAAGCATTTTAAAACACAGCTGGAAGAAACTATTGGTAACATAGACAAAATTCGGGTTATTCAATTTCGTCAATATATTATATAATTTGTATAATATGAAGAATATTTTTAATAATAATATTATTCAAAATTATGAAGCAAATTGTGATAATTATGAAAAAAAATGGTTATACTTTATCCGAAATATAAATTTATGATATGCATAGATGCGTAACCTAATAGTAATTTGTCTGTTTCTCCAAAAGGGTTAGAACCGAACATATGTTGAAATTAACTGATATTTTTTTAATTAAAAAAAAAAGATATAGCTTTAAAAAGATTTTTATGTGAACAACAATCGACTAGACGGTAAATAATACGAATAACTAAAAATGAAGCAAAGTACAACAGCAATAAATTATTTGCATACGAAATGAAAATAGCTCGTAACTGCATGCTTTGAATAAAAACGTGACATCGGCAATGAAACAGTCAATTTTATTAAGACGATTATTCTTAAACTGTAAAATTAGAATTATATGCAGTCTTTGATTATCTGTTTCAAACTTATTCGTATCAAAGACATTTCCGTCAAACTATTAACAAACTATTAAGAATTCGAGTTGTACGGTGCAGTACTTGCGCCTCTATCGGTAAGGTCGCATATCATTATATAAAGATACTTGTGGGTAGATTTGTGCAACAAGTCGCTAGTTGCATTAACTTGGTTGAGAATAACAAGTTAGATCAAGAATATCACGATAATAAGCTTACTATAAGGGTATTCTTAGTAACATTTTTTAACGAGCATTGCCATATTGAAGCTATTTTAATGAACGTGCAAATTCATCATTTCGGTATTCATTAAATGTAGATCTACACGTGAATTGTTTTATCGTATAATGTATATTATTTTCGTAATATGTATTATTTATTGTACTATCTGCTGACATGAGAAAGTATAGGTGGCGCTTTCGGCGCACGTCGACGAGCCGACTGTCAAAGACGTGTGCAGGGATGAGCGATGGTGTCGTCACTCATCTGCTCTCAAATTAACTGCTCTGATAAATGTTGCCCTCCCTGTCCCGCCCCGCGCCCCGCCCGCGCCGCGCGCCCCCCGCCGCCGTCGCACTTGATGTATACTCCATAACGTCCGCAGTTAATTAGACTCGCGTTTCTTCGCTAATGTCTTTTTCATTGCCCCGTTAAAATGATAGCTCAGGTGGTGTAATGGCCGTTTTAATGACGGAGGTCATTAATCAGACGATCGCGGATTAAAACCTGCGTACGATTAATCGACATAATTCTTCATGTCTCTAAAACTGCCTTAAAATTTTGGATAACAATCTACTGACTGTGAAAGAATGTGTCAAATTATTAGCTTTCGCACGTGGCTCTGCCATCGTGAACGTAGAATGAACTACTTCACCTTTGAATCGATGATCTTTCTTCGATCATGGTCCTCGTTCGTTCTCAAATTCAATTCCAGACGCTCTTGATTACGATTCTGGTGTCGATCTTGACTTCAATATCAATCCCGATTTCTATTACTACCGATCCCGATCATTCGTTGGTATTGATTATTGCACTCCGTGCTTTCATTTTCGTCGGATACCTACTATTTTGGACCAAAGAGGGCACTAGATCTTAGGAGTCATTTCAACATTATGACAATCCACAAACTGAATCTTATTCAGATCGGTTTACCGATTACATTACAAAAGCCGTATATTTTCCCAAATAAAAGTGACTTATGTTATTTCCCGACCGAGTATAGTTTAGCGAAAAATCACGTCGGTTTGTTACTCTGTTTCTGTATAAAAGAATAAACCTAAAACACACTTTCGCATTTATAATATTATTAAAGTGCAGCAGCAAGAGTAGACTAGTAAAAGTAGCATCAGTGGCAACTTTATATAGTTATAAACATATTATCTATATTAAAGCTTATGAACGGATTCAAGTCATAACAGAAATAAGTGTGGTGGTAAATATACAATTCTGTATCTTACAATTACAAATATTATTATGTTTTGAAGCCTTATATTAGATTTGGAAATAGCATTGTTTCTACTGTTGTTTAATTATTTTTAAAAATGATAATTCAAACTTTGGGTATATTTCTGCTCTTCCACATACACAAATAGCCTCATACACCGAGCACCGCCGAGAGGCGAAACTCCACAGTCACCATTCCGCCGTAAACAAGTCAGGTTTAACCGCAAAAGGAGCTAAGTTTCAGACAAAAGAAAGTGCAGCTGCGTGTGTGCCCCTAATTTATACGTATGACGCCTGGTCCCCTGGACCCAGGGAGCTCTTGTTTGAAACGTCGCGTGTCCTGGCGAGGGACCGCCTCGCTCGACACTACTTAATATTTAGAAACAACTTTTTTTCGGAGTAACTTATACGCAAACAACGGTTTATTTAACACTAGATATGCTTCGAACGGAGCGGCGGCCGTTCAGCGATAAACGGCCGAGCTTCGAACCCGAAGGGATCGGTTTCCGGATCCGAAAAACACGAGCGTATTGATTGATTGATTTGACTCGAGCCAAACTGAGCTATCAGTTCTGTGCTTCAGAGAGCATTGAAGCCTTCGGTTTTGGACATTGTCAAACCGCTTGATCTAAAATTAAAATAAG
Source organism: Eumeta japonica (assembly GCA_005406025.1). Classification (NCBI taxonomy): domain Eukaryota; kingdom Metazoa; phylum Arthropoda; class Insecta; order Lepidoptera; family Psychidae; genus Eumeta; species Eumeta japonica. Next base: position 108,522 of record BGZK01000719.1, read on the forward strand.
AGTATGTACAAGGTAAAACCTCATCAGTGGAGTAAAAATTGATAAAAATATTAAAAGATAAAAAATAAATTATAAGAGATTATTCATTTTCTTTGCGTTAATTTTTCCTGTCTCTGTTTCCACCATATTTGAGAAGAAGCCATCAAATTCAATAATAAACATTCCTCCCGGCATCCTAATAAAGTGCCTGTCGTTGCACTCGTCCGGAGGCATTAAGCTCTTGTTTTATTTCACACTTCCACCACCATATTTCGAAATGAAAAGATGGACTACCTAATTTATGATTTTATTACAACAACATACATTCATGATACTGTACCGTTATGAATAAAGCTCAAAATTTCGTTATTGATTTTCACATCTGTAATTAAATTATCGAACTAAGTATTATAAAGTGTTTAAAATTATATTTTAATAACAAAATTACATTGTGGTGCTCCCATCTCAGCTTTATAAGAATCTTACTACGATCAAAACAAGTAATATTTCAAAGGTAAGCGGGCTTCCATTATGAGTTAATGGTTTTAAAAATTTTTGTCGAACAATACGACACAAGTATTAGGTTAAGGTTCGAAAATTAGGGTCTATGAGTAGTTTACTAGTCCCGTATACAGGGCTCGACATGGCAAACATTTATTCGGTAGCTCAAATTCCCATCATAGATATTATTAATGAGATCATTTCATGATGCTCGCTATGAAGATAACCACGTTGTAATGATTTTCAACGCCCATCGAAAAAATGACTTACAACAATATGCAGGTGAGAATGGAGACTGTAGCCTAATTCATTACCTCCTTCCTTTTTGAGGTTCTGTAGCAAAAATGTAACCTTAACTTGTCTTCCTTTTTGTCTATGTGTCCATGGATATGTCACAAAATTATATCTCCACAATTTTTTTACCGATTCTAATGAAGCTGAACAAACAAGTGTCTTAGTGAGCTGCCATACAATTACTTGTAAAGTAGACACGAAAAAAAAATTACCTGAAATTGGCTTAATTTTCCATACGAATAATTAAGAGATGAGAATTTTATTTTGCACTCTTCATTCCGAGGAGTGTCACTAGACAGATATGTAAAAAAAAGTTATTAGATGAGTTTTTACTCTGGGGTGTATATTTCACGGTTAATTAGCTTCCAAAGTTGTGAACTTTCTGTCCGCCTCTCATCTAACTTTTTTATCATGTTTCTTGTAATCTGAAAAATAAATACTAAAGCTTAACAAATAATATTGAAAGAAAATTATTTGGACAAAGACTGTTATAAATCTATTAGAACTCCACAGTTTCAGTTGTCAATGGCAACAGTCTAATCACCCACATTATCGACAGGCATTCGGATTACAATACCATAGATACAGTCACCGTTCAAGGGTGTGTTTTAGCCTATATTATTTTTTTTTTTTGGACGTGCTAACATCTTATAAATTGATGAACGCCAGCTGCACGCACGAAAAAGCATGACTCATTGTCACGTTCCGCCTGAGCCGAGCGTGCGAGCGAGAGCGCGGAACAAGTGCTAGAGAAGCACGATCGGTCTAAGCGTTCGGCTTGTGACGCATCAATCTCTCTTCACTCCATCGGCCGATGCGTCCGAGTAGAAGAGAGACAGCGGCCGCACACAACCTACACGTGAACTGTTTACTGTTTACAACTGAAGTGAAAAGTTAATGTGGTTTCTATTGTTTATTACAGCAATTAATTCCTTCTTTGGATTATGCAAAAAAATGATTCAGTGATAATCATTCAATTTAGTTCATAAAAGTATGCTATTCTTCATCTATGTTTTCTTATGACGTAAAATTATTGTCCATAAACCGAGTTTACAGACAACCAATTTTTAATTTTAAAGTATGATGCGTACTCTTAATCAAGTTTAGTACGATTGTAAATTTCATGTCATTTCTATCAACTGGATATGGAAGTGCATAACCAGTGCTAGCTTAATTTAAGATACTATGAATGTTAATACTACAAACCGATATTACGACTTAAACCAAACCGAGCTATAATCAAATAGATATTTGATATCGTTTTACTTTTTGAACATAAAATGGAACATTCTTCAGAGGGAAAGCGCGATCCGGCCGACCGGTCAGAAGCGCAAAAAGATCAAAACGCACCAGAACAAAAACAGAAAGGAAAAACCTTATCCGCCGAGGGCACAACAGAGAACAAACGGTCTTGTTAGTGCAAAATCACCATAACTAGTGTACGCGGATAAATCACGCGTGTTAGTTGATATCCGCGGCGCCCGCCCGAGGCCGCGGCCGCCCGCCCCCACTAACGGATTCTTAATTTCATGCTCCGCTCGCTCGCCGCCCCACGTGCCTGTTTATGGTCGCGATTCTACTTTCTGTCTACGGCCGATTCGCTTTTCGCTTTCCGTGTTTGTTCATCCGTCAACTCTTAGAACGGTGATCTTTGGACATACTTTTGTTATCTTTTACGAAGCTTTGTGATTCACGGTTTTGTCTAACAAACACGTTGTCATTAATCTATGAAATACAGTTCTTTTTTTTGTGACTTTAAACAAGAAATATTTTTTCTTTGACAGGAATAGAGTTCAGTAAAGTCTATAGTCCGTTTACGCGATTTCAGCATTTTAGTATGATTTCGAATTTGTTTCCAAACGAAATTAAAGTGACTAATATTCGAAAACAGCAACTTCATACGTCAATCTGAATTATATTTATATTTGACTATTTTTAATATCTAGCTGAGCCTGCGATTCTGCATGTCTAGCAATTGAAGAAATTCCTAATTTTTTCATCATTGAGCGATCTCTTTCTCAGTTAGTTGTCTCGATCCGCATTATAGAATTCTAATATGACTTATCGATTTTTGTTTAATAGTAATATCTGCCATAAAACCAAAGAAAAGTTTTACTACTATCGCGCGCAAAAATTACACACTCATATTTACATTCCGGTGGTCTATAGTGAGAAAATATGACATCGATTCTCGTCGTGGTCGGCTATGAGTCGTGGTCTCATTGCGGTCTACGATTAGGTCAAAAGATATGTCCGCTTACTATTCAACAATTCGTTGCAACAAGCGTACAATTTCAACACAAATTAAAACCGAATCAAAATTTATATAAAAATATATCTACGTAAATAGGCAGAAAAACGAATTCAGAGAATTGAAGAAATAAATAACAACATTTTTTTTCATCTATCTGCACTATGATACCGCACATTCGTAGAAAAGTAGAAAACAAACGCCGCCTTTTCCGGCGCATCTGTTACGATTAATTTGTCGCGTATCCATTCGCCGAGTCGAAACGTGTTTATCCGCCGGCCGATCCCCGAAATCCGGACGCGAGTGTTGACAGATGTCGGTGTTCATTCACGGGCGTTGCGGCCCGTCGGATTTGCAGTCCGACTGCTAAATCGTGCATATTCGAAACGAGCGACAGTTGTTATCCATACAATGAAAATTGGCTAAATGCGTGTTCGTATGTGTATATCTAGATCATTTAATTTAGTTTAAATGTTTAATGATCACAATTAAATTACTGTATTGTTCACATGTAGGCATTTTCTAAAATTACACACGTTTTTAATATGCGAGCAGTCAATCGCGTTGGTAAATAATTAACCATTGCCTATACATTGTGTGCAGCATTTTTTTGTTATATTTTAGGAATACACAAAACATGTATTAATTTACGTGTTTGTTCTTGTATTAAAATGCTATATTTTTGTACTGAGCGGATTTGTATTCTTTATTGGTACCGAGAATTAACCGCCGGGTATGGAATGCTATTTCACTGTCTCTACTTGTACTACCACTAATACTAACACTTTGTACTCGTTTCATATTATTTAGATATGTAACATATATAATATATCATATTCAATTTTAGTTTGGTCAAATTTGATATTAACAAGATATTTTTATATGTCTAGCATCCTATCGTACTTACTCTATAATATAATGCCATTTAGAGACGAAATATAGGTCACACGGAATGAACATATTCTATTAAAATACATTGTGGTTTTGAAGGCTACGAAAAGAAAAATAACGGGAAAAATCTAAAACATCATAATCGTTTCAGTATCATCTTTTACATTACAACTCATAAAAGAAAATAGTAAAGGACCTTGTGACAGTTAAATTATTTCACCGATCATAACCAGACCGGAACGATAAAATTAACTGGAACCATGCACCTAGTCGGATAAAGCGATCGTCTACTTTTTAGGTGGGCCGCAAGTTTCCTTTTTCTACGGATCCGGAATAAAATCCCATTAGGCTATACGGTGCAGACAAATTGGATCAATCTCTCCGGCACGTCGTTGCAAGGAGATTAGCTCAGATTACCAGAAACAGAGAGAGAGTGGGTCGCACCCGGCCGCCGACACGCATCGGATCTAGTTTACCTCGTTCCTCCCTCCAACTGTGGATAACTTCTCCCCGATCTGTCATATAAATAAATTGTTGCGCCTCTTTATTGCCGCCGGTTTACGCCGCCGTTGCCGCGCCGTGTTATCGTCTTTGGGAATTCCTTTATTTTCCTTACATTTTTTTTTCCTTGTGAAGTGTTCTGTCGAGAAATCACTTCGTATAATCAAATGTTTTCCTTGGGAGTTGGAAAAGTAAAGCACCAGACGGCAGATATGATATTGCGTTGCGTTATTCATCATCGCTGACATCAGACTACAAGTAACGGTCTGGTTGATGATCACGAACGCTGTCATGCTCGCTACTAGTTCAGAGATTAAGCTCGAAGGATTAAAGAAAGAGCCTTAAAATCGTCCTCGAAAGGCTTTTAGGACGGTCTCTGTACACTAAGGCATGGATGGACTCGAGCATTATGTCGAAACATATAATTTGAAACCTGTTTTATCTATTTATATTTTATTACAGTATAAATTTTATACCAGTGAGCTATTATGGCTGTTGTTTGTTTCGATATGGACCGACTTCAATAAAAAGAAGTTAGCGATTCGTCTATACATTTTCTGAGTATAACGAACAATGACTCCTCAATTTGTGAACCGATTCTAAATATTCCTTTTTTATTGAAAATAGTTTATTTTCGAAGTGGTCCCAATTACATTCCAATAAGATCTGACGATGGAATAATATACGTAGAAGAGGCAGAGGAATTCCTCAACTTATGGCAGCACGCACAATACTCTTCGTTTATTCTGTAATGGATCACGTACGATAGTGTAATCGCGAAGTCATTGTGCGACTGACAGCGTCCGGATAAACAATAAATAATTGCAATGACAGCGATCAATTAAAAAAATAATAAGAGATAACGAAACTTATGAATCACCTAAATTTATAAGCTTATCAATATGAAACGTGAGCATTGATTTCTGTTAAAAAGATATCAATAACTGATATAACGATGAAAAAGCACATCAGACAATTTAAATATGACGACACCACCGTCGACGAATGTCTGCGTTCACGCATCTAGCGTGTCTTTAACGGGCATTAACTCCTAAATTGTAAATACTGCATTAGTAAAGTTGTTTAAGATCTACTTGACTCGGTAGTTCTAGTGTGTTTAGATATTTGTTAAACCTGAAAAAAATATTTTATATTATTTTCATGTAAAGATTTATAAAAGGTACGTTTTTGGAAGATCGATTGATGTTCTTTATTTTTGCTGGCAATACTGATACGTTTCTCTATTAGATGAATCTATCTGTTGAAATAACTGTAGATACTAGAGTAGGGACCTCGCGGAACCACTAATAAATGACTCTTTTGGAAACTTGTCTTTATATTTTTATGTTATGCACTTTTGATTTAATAATTTTATAATGATCTAGTTAATTTGACTCTACTGTCAGTTCGTTAATATCTAATATCAATTTCCTCGATACTTTACGTTCCACGCAATTCCTATTCGTAATATTTAAATAGACTAGACACGTAATTACTCAGCATGGATCTGTTACACTGATTTTGAGAAAATAGAAGAATTATTCGCCGGTGATTGCGGAAAAAGTCACGAAAGTTTTGAATTCAATGCCTTTGAGATATCTTGGAAACACTGCATCTAATGTCGTTTCAAATCCATTTGCATCTGGCCTCGGATCGTTATTGATAATTAGATAAAATTATTTTTGATGAATCGCCATTAAAGGTAAGGATGTATTTGTCTCTATCGGAACATTTGCTACGGCGCTCCATTAGTAAAAATTCATAGATGTTCACAAGTTATGGACTGACACACCGTCACACACGTGAAATAGCGAAAATGTAAGAGACGAAGTGCTAGGGAAGTGTTCAGTATGGATACTTAAATGGCAGCGGCAAGTCAAGACAAGCCGACGAAACGCGAGGCGACCTGAAACGAGCAGGTCTATTCTGTAAATATTATAATGATATTAAAAGAGTGGTTTAAAATATACAGAATAGATCACCAGGAATCGCGTTTTCTTGTTAATGAAAATGCCCATTAATCGTTACTGGATGGCGTAAGAGTTTGCCGGATTCGATCATAGGATCTGTTGAATTAAAGAATGTATATCACACCGATTTTTTGGGAAAATGCGTTGTTGCACGAGCAGTTCAAAGTTGAGTAACTAGATATGAAAAAATCTTCGAAGGAGTTATGTTACTAGTTGTGCGCTACCATTATTATCTTATCATCGCGTTTAAGTTCTTGTCAACATATTAACAAAAACGAAGATAACATAGCATATAACAACTTATATACATTGTTGTTGAAATATGATTTGACATTACAAGAAGGATTACAAAAGCAAATCCAGCAAAAAGCATAAGCCCCCATATCAAAAAAGAAAAAAGATTTTGAGAAAATATTAAAAAGGGCAATGGTTGCATAGAAAAGGGAAAAAAATAGCGGAAAATATTTGTTTTTTTTTAAGAATATTTGTTGACAATAAAACTGTGTTAAGTACAGAGACAGAAAGAGCCGCTTAGTCGATTAGCAGATAACATATAATAATTAATGTTATTTGCATCCTATGATCTAATCATAAATATATATTCATATTAATTTTACTTAAAGTAATAATTTGAAGTAAATATATTACACGAGACATATGATATATCTCACATATAATAAAAGGTAATATGTAAGTAAATAAATTAGTTATTTATTGTAGTCCCATTTGATTGTAATTAATTTAATTACATTGAAAGGCAAACTATTTTTGAAGTGACTAAATTACTAGATGAGATCTCATTGAAATTGAAACCGATTAGATGTGTCATACCAAAAAAGAAAAATATTGGAAATCTACTCAAAACATGGAATAGGAAATAAAGAAAACTAGATCTTTAAGGCCACCTTTCGAAACAAGTCCACTTGTTTCTAAGGTTTTGGAGGTCACCCAAAGAGGGTTACGAGTACAAGGGTTAGGAGAGGAGATGTGAGCTTGAATTATAAAAATGTTCAAAAATTATTTATCATAAACTCTATATCTGTATAAATAAAAATCGATTGCCACATGTATGATGGTGTATCACTCAGCATATACGTTTTTACAGTTTTGTGTCTGTCTGTTTATCCGGTATATCTTCGGGACAGCTAAACTGTCCCAATGCGACGTTTTAGAATTTACAAGATATGTAATTCATTTTTTTTTGGGCTGCGTAAGAATTATCAAGAACCATTATAGATTATCAAACCTTAATTTAATTTAGTATGTATATAGCTGAAAATCAAATAAAGAATATAACTACACATTTTTTAAGCTCTCATGAGAATTAGTAAGAACCTTTGTAGTTTAACTGATATCAATGAAAATTGGTATGGAGATAGCTGAATAAATAGCCCTGGGGCAGCGGATGGTTTCACAAGCGTATCCGAGGCTCCAGAGGGAAAAGACGAGAAAGACACCATGGGGTTTTAGTCGGTAGCAGTCCGACACAACTCGGTCGGGCATCCCCAAGACTCGAATACTCATGAAGAATTCTTCATTAAAAAAAAAATGAAGATAGCTGGAAGTCAATGAAAGGATATATAAAACATTTTTTAAGTTTCAGTGAGTTACGACCGTTATTATATTAAGTTTATTATATAATATAAAAAGCTTATTATATAGCGATATTAAGGTAACGATCACTAAAAAACCTTTATTATGAGAAACATACAGACTCCCCATACACTTATTATTTCTTTGTACTTTTACCGTAGGTCCGCCCTGTTAAGCAGGCTTATATTAGTAGTAGCTATATCGTTGCGGTTCCCGTACTTGCTCTTGCGCCGCATGTAGTCGTATCCGGTTTCATCCTCGCTCCTGGGTTGTTCCAGTCTCGTTTCGTTCTTAATTGAAGGGAGTTATAATAGTTATTAATAATCCCAATCGCAATAAATAGGACCCCATGTAACTTATCAAATTAATACGATAAAACTGAAAACTTCAGCGAAATTGATGGAATAGAAATAATTTTCATTGAATCCTTAGCCACAGATTTCGAAAAAATATTTATATACATCTCTTTACCCTACATCTCTTTCTTTGGGATAAGCTATTTCCATGCCACATTTCACCGAAATTGGTAAAATTACAAGGGTTCTTAGTAATATTCACGGAATTCTAAAATATGTATCCTATATACTTCACTGGCTTCCAGCTATTTATATATATATATATTTTTAATTGGTTAAACCATAACATGACTAAACCACTGACCCAATCAATGAAATTTGCCAGAAGGATAACTTTCATCCAGAAGAGAGGCATTTATTACACATTATTGCCGAGTATGATATCGTAAAATACAGCTGTGTAAAAATAAATAAAAAATAAGCCGCACTAATGTAATAATTGAAATAAACCCGAAAAGCTTAGTCCACGCAGGTGAAGCATCTGTAAAATTAAACTGATTTAAAAAACACTCTCACATACAAAAAAGACAATACCATCGCATAGTAACGTAACTCCAGTTTAATTAGTTTTAAAACTAAAATTTGTCTATAAATGAGACTGTGACCGGTAGCGCGATCGAGATCGGAATCAAGAGAAGTAACGGGACCGAAATCAAAAGTGGGGACAAAGTCGGGATCAATGCCGAGATAGACCGATGTAAAAGATGAAGGAATTTATCCCCTTTTTACATTGGTAAAACCTAGGACATATCCTGACAGGTCACCTAACGATAGGAGTAGAACAGCATCTACCGGTCCAGATAGTTTATTGTATTTCTAATTGTATTATATAAGTAGAAACAATAAATAATACAATATGGAATTTAACGTGAATGTATACAAAGCATGTAGCACATTTAATCATAATGCGCTTGCCCTTAAACTTGAAAGTCACTACACCCGTTTTTTTCCAACTTACAACATCAGCAGAGAATTGATGAAAAGCGGCATTGTGGAAGACGCTGAGATGCAACCGACAAGTTAAGGAAATTGAACAAAATCTACACAGAAGCAGTATCATGATTTACAACTTAAATTATAAAACAATTTCATAATAAGTTTCGTTAAAGGTGTGAAACATCATGTATTTTTTTTCATATTTCCTTATCGAGTTTTCCATTTCACCCCACTTGCTTTTAATACAGCTCGCCTTTAGGGCGGCGAGGCCAAGACCTCGTAAGGAGTTTGCGCCGAAGACTCGGCGGATGAAGGGGGCGTTCGATTTTTGTTGTGGGTTTTACCTGGTTCAATTTTTTTTCTTTGACAATTCAACGCGGCAATAACTTTTTCGCAACATTTTAGGCCAAATTATATCAGTGAAACGTCATATTTGAAATAAAAATTTTAGTTTAAATATTATTACTTTATTAATTTCTACTCGAAGTTTTAAGTTAGTAAAGTTTATTTTATCAAATTTGATTTAAATAATACAATACACACTCTAACGATGTAATATGTCAAAATATTGTAATTTAAGTCTAATTTAATTTTACCGAAAAAAGAACTTCACAATGTAGTGTAGGAAGAATATTGTTTTAAATGTACTGAAAATGTTCTTACCACTAATTTAATTGAAATTCTGGTACAATTCACAATTGCAATGCTATACACGCCATGACAGATTTCATCTTACACAAACGTGCAATGTTCCACGAGTTTAATTTGCAAACAAATGCTCGTTTCGAATTTCTATTATTTTATTTCATGTTTAATTATACGAAATTCTTCACTCAACAATGGCACCGTAACGAACGAAAGGGAGACACAAATATTTGGAAGGAAAGCGACCGGTATTTAGACCCTAATCAGCAATTATTAACCAAATTCCTTCCATTAGAATTTCAATGTGTACATTCCCGCAAATCTAAATAATTACAATGATGAGGGTTTTGTCAGATTTCTCATCAGACAATGAGCGCGGTGGTAAAGGCCAGAATGTCAAAAGTTTTCGTAAATACCGCGTAGGACTACAAACTTTTGCCCTGGATGCGGTTTATGGCTGAAATGATGAGGCAATAGTGTATTCCAATACATAAATAAGACTTTCGTCATCGTAAGTAATCAAAATTATTAGGCATGAAATAAGATTTTTTTTTTGTTATTATTTTCCATATTTTCGATTATTCAGCGGTGAAACGGTGCCCACCGTAATGGGTTTCCACATGATGTCATCATATAGTGAAGGTTAACTGCACCTGGACTGCGTTTGTCGTAGACGTGTTGTTCACAGTTAACAGTTATTGACTATGTAGTGCCGTAACAAACCACAGGAGCATGGCAGCTAGCATTTACACGTTCAAATTTGAAATATGAATTTGTTTATCGATTTATTTAAATTGAACCAATAATTCTAGCAATTTGAAACCATATAATAATTTTACCTTAATAATCTGACTACATTCCAAAAAATGGTGTAATACGCGTCATATATAATGAATGTTTTACATTACGTATTTTGAAGTATTTCCCTATTTCATATTTCAAAAGAATAAGGGAAAAAAAAAAAGGACGAAATTGGAGTATTTTTATTAAAGTTTATAAATTAATATTATTTCGTAGTTTTAGTTGCAATTAAATTGATTTTGATGATTTAGGTTTTTGTCTATAAAAAATAAGATTTGAAATGTTTCATAAAGAATACCTAAACCTTATTTAGGACCATGAACGAACAGCTTTTCCGAACGAGCAACTTTAAAGTTGGCAGGCTTTTAGCCGCACCGACGGGCTGCCTGAAAAGCCTGTGTGTTTCTTTCAGTGAGTGTCTTTTAACGTGTTTTGGCTTTAACAACAAGTGCTTTTCATGTGTCAAGTGTAATAAATCTATTAAAAACACTCGGTTGACTAGGGTTGAAGATATCTATTTCAGTTATTCGAACAGTGAACAAAAACATCATTGCTATTTGAAGACGTCAACCATAGCCTCATCCACATTCAAATTCTTATTTCGGGTGTTTCGAAATGTTTTAATATGATAATATCAATCCAAAGAATAAACATTCTGTATATTATAATAATATTCTCATTAAATAAATACATATTAAAATCATATTCAATATTTACACACCGGCCAAAGCAAAGTCATACTCGTACGCTCCCATGATCTTTATTTTCCAGACTGAAAGGTTTAGACCTAAAGTTATTTACGCTAATCCAGTGGTTATTGGAGGCAACGATGCAACGACAATCTGCCCTCGGAGGCACAGAACAATTGGCTTAATTTGACTCATATCATTTGCATCTAGAGTTCTAACGCATTTTACTTAGTATGACAGACGGCGCTCACCTCACTCACACAGAACAAGAAATTTTCTCTAGTTCTGGTTTTGTTTAGAAACTGTAATTCCGACATCAATACCGACAACGAAATAAGCATTATTGACGAAACACCGGCACTGGCCTGCAGCCATCGGCGTACATCGAGACTCATACCGCGGCTGCATCTATTCAGAAAGTTGTTGTCTACCCAATAATTTTATTGAGCAGATCGTGTCACCACTGGTAGATACCAGAACTTGATTTACTACTTTTTACGATCGTACGACATGTGTTAACAAAATATGCGCATGCTTAAACAATAGCATTTTTAAAAGAGACGCACAGCGCTCTCTGTGAATTTTCGGAAGTGCTATTTCTCTTTGCCCGTACACAGCGGCTATTCTATTTTTTTAATCAAGCACGCTCACGCCCGTACAAACTTGTTACGAGGATTTTGCATAAAAGCGAATGAAAATTAATTTTATTAAGATGCACGCTGGCTCGCGTTACCCGGCGCGAGTCGGGCCACGCCGGCGACCTCGCGGCGCCACTACATAAGCGGTCGGCGAGCGATGAAATTTTCAACTGGCATAAATTACAAAAGAAAATATTGGATTTGAATTCGAAAAAAAAAACCATTCGGATTAACTCAGGCGGTACACCTTGACGAGGGTCCAAAGTTTAACGAATTATAACAACCGGCGGCACTAACTGTCGCGAGCAGGCCCGCCCGGCCACGCCTCGCGGCTTAATCGCCAAACTTTCCCCTACGATTGGAGTTTTTGCGGAATACGGGCCCGTGTGCTCGCCCCGCTAATTTATGCGCCCGGAGGTGGATCGGGAGGCGCTCCGCTCGTTTTCCTCTCCTAGTAGGTATTCAAGACGTCGTTTAATCGACGGCGCCAGTCGAACTCGCCCCGGATTCCGGTTCGCGTAAGAGAAATCTAAAGCAGCGCCGTCGGAAGTCTCCCGGGGTATTTGATTATCGAGCAAAACGAATAAGCCCGTAGCCGTGCAGCTTCCTCTCAACTGATTGTGTATTGTGTCCGTTGCTCACAGTAGACGAGTATGTACTATAGAAGAAATGCTTTAATATTTCTGCGTATATATATTCCTATCCGATATCGAGGGAAATATTCTACAAGTTCGTGCTCATCTTTTAGGCTCGGCGTTAGGTTTTGCCGGTCCATTACATACGCTTCCACATTTTTTACATCGGATTTAAGGGCTTAGGTCTTAGGGTCGTGAGCTAATAAAAGTTTTTCTCTATTTCTACGTTTACACTCTTATATATCCCCGACACTCATAATTCTATTGCCTTTCTTTTCGAGATATAATGTGCTTCTAATGTTACTTACAGGGCTAAAATGCGTATGCCCCTTTACATCTTTCACGTATGGTTCTGCGGATTTCATAACTATTCATATTTCTTTATATCAAGTCATATATACTGATATGTGTGTGTGTGTGTGTGTGTGTGCGTGTATGCGTATGTATATAATGATAATGATTTTCCACGCCGCACGTAAAAGCTACGAAATGTATTGGCATGGGACCATGACTATTCGATTTATAAACGTCTGTAGATGGTTATAGACTATTCATAGTACAAAAAATGTAAAATTATGTTTGTTTGGATGTTTCTAATATTGTAATATGCAATATTGATTGGAGGGATTGTAATTATAACTTTAACCATTCTACGCGAAATCGTTTGTAGACGATTTTATGATTCTTATAATATTATATTTCTTAAATTAAATAATTTATTATCACTACCATTAATTCTCAAGGAAGGACCAAGATCTATGTCGAATTCTGTATAGGAATGGAAAGCGGGACTAGTAACAGATCCGACAGTTTGACAGAATTGACATTTGAAAAAAATTGCTAATTTTAAATATACGCCCAGCGAAGCGGGCGGGTGACCACTGGTATATATATATGATATACAGTTGTAGTATGGGTCACGAAGTAAATGGATATACGAGAGAACATCTTTTAATTTCCTATGCAGATTTATGTTTTTCAAAAAACTCGGATAAGTGCCTAAACAAGTGTGTATATAGTATTATATAGATTTTTTTTTTTTGGTAAGTCCCAAATTTCATTATTAGGCATACATTAAGACAAATTTGCTTCAAGCATTTATCATAATACATGACCCAATTAATACAGTTTTTCAATACGTACTCCTTGCGTTTAGGATAATATTTCTACCTTTGGTAATATCTTTTTTTTTGTTTATAGTTCATATTGAGTATTTTAGAAATTTTTTTGATGAATTTATCATTTTTGTAGTTTTGAATTTTTTTTATACATCAGCGATATCTCCTGAAACTTTACCTTTTATGTATATGATGTGGCATACAGTAAACAATAACATATATGTTTAAAAATGAAATTGTTGGTCCAGTGCGCTCATATTTTACGCTAACATATATAAGTAAAGCTAAAACAGCCGATCGTTATCTGGTATTTAGGATACAACAGGTACTTGGAAGAAAAAAAATCTCAAATGGTTAATTACAGTGACTACAATTTAGTCGCCGCTATGATGAACTAGTCTGATAATAATAGTAAAAAACTTAAATTAGTTATTTATAGTATTTTCATAATTATTTAATGATATAATTTGTTTTATTAACTTGATTACCTTATTAAACTTGATTATATCTTGTCATATACATATTAAAATATTTGACTTTATACACATTATCATAATTACGATTACCCTTACATTAAAAAAAACCAAAAATTGACACCCACACTTGTATAAGTGAAAATTTTGTAACGACTCATTTGAATGATTTAAATATGCACGCAATCTCGAAAGATATATTCAAAATCACATATAGCCTTTAATTTGGAAATCACATGTTCTTATTGTACAACCGATTCTTGAGTAGATCGGGCAAACCATTCCTCAATCATAAAAAAATATGCAGGCTGACAAAAAATTAAAAATTGGTAGAATCGAAATCAGTGAGACGTAAAACAATTATCTATAATAAAATTTGACAGAAAAATACAGGACCTATAAATTTGTATAGCAGTATTTAGGATATTTAAAATTTAAATTGTGATTTTGGTTTTTGAATAAATTTGAACTTTCACCACAATTTTAATTCCATTGAACATATAATCCGTGATTTTTATTTCAAATATCAAATTCAAAACGTGATTGTGCTTCAGTCCTGCGCACACGGTAATACCGGGCGCTTTCTTATACTTTGCGCTGTACCCGGCGCCCGTAAAGTCTAAAAGATATGTAGGAATCGAATAGCTGTATTTTAAAGATTCGTTTTCATGCACTATCTCTCTTCTCTATTGTTCATACCTTCTATAATACTTGAGAGGAAAATGTATTTTTATCAAATATCTACATCTTGAAGTCCTACGAGAAATTTTGTATCTAAATATCGATGTAATCCATTTTAATTAAAGATGTCATGTTATTGATGTAAATATTGAAAGTAACAAACAAATATTAAAATAAGGCGACCACTTTATAATCAAACATATATCTATGAACGTTAATTATAACATTCATTTCCATATAATTCAAAAAAATATATTCCACTTAATCTCCTTGTCATATCAAAATACAAAAAATAAATATACGTATAAGTAGATACTCACAAAGTTTTCAATTATACTTGGAGGAATGCCCCACTTTTACAACAAATGAATAATGTTTTTGTGTTGACTTATAATTACTGAAACAATGTTCAAGAAATCTATTTACAATACAAACAATCACGTATTGTATATTACACATACTGTAATAATCACAATTTTTTCATTCCAATTAATTTCGTATATGAATATGTAAATAGAGCTTAACTGTTGTCGATATGACACTTTTCATTTATACACCACAGACGCCTACGTATTTAACAACGCGATTAACGTGAGCGCCAGGAGTCTGCTCTATCATATGATAAGTTTAAAGTCGAGGAATATATTTTCTAGTTTATATAAAATTGCATTTTGAATCAACTATGTTTTTTCTTATTGTAATTTCAAGATCACGTTGTTTACTTGCTCTAACTCTTTTTCTCTTAAGATTAGCAAATATTCTAAAAATACCGGTGTCTTACATGAAATATCATCGTACTTTTGCATTTACGAAATATAATTAAATCAATGAAATATTTTCTTGAACATAGTAAATGATTTGATAAAATGGATTTACTTGATTTAAATATTTCTTTTTTACTGTGTACGAAAGTGAGGTCGCCTACAATTACCCGTTGTCTGCCATGCCAATCACATGCAAGTTCAAGGTAGAATTTCAAACCTATTAAGTATATCTTTTGGAGGCCAACTTCGAATGAAATACATGTCGTAAAAGAATGAAAGAGAAGCGATGTTTACCTATATACAAATATGAATTTGGTTGAAAAAAAGATAAACAATCAGCAGTCAAACTAAAGGGTTGTCGGCGACCTTGACTGAAATATAAAATATATATTATTCATATTTTGATTAAGGAAAATTATTCATGTTTGGGCCCCAAGAGTTTTAAATGAAAAAGTAATTTTAGCACTAAGTTTAAGTTTCCTAAACAAATTTAATGTGTTATTATATCATGTAACTAAATTATTCCCAAAAATTAAACAAAATAAAAAAGAAAAAGATTAAAAAAAGTACAGAACATAATTTCTTTTTTTCCATTATTCTAATTATTCTAAGGTCGCAGAACAAGAGTTGAATGGGCCCATGGCTTATTTTGAAAGCATTCAAGTATGTGCGCAGATAGGTGGTAAACAAACTAACTTATTTTAGACGCATTTTTCAAGTCCAGGAAGATATTCAATTTATTATTTTCTTAATAAATGTGGCCGACGACTAAAGGCGATCGGTAAGCCCCCCAGTTTATCCTATTAAAATTATATAATTTAACAAATTTTTATATTTTAGCTAAAAAATTTGAAAAACAATTTGGAATTAATAACAATACAATAAGGACTTGTATCAAAATTATTGAATAATATTAGTAATCCGCACACTACTGTTGATCAAGAGACCCTATATTTTTTAGAATATGAAACAGTTATTAAAATACAATAGATGTTGCGCGATTTACTTAATAGCGCCATCTAACAACCTATTTTATAAATAGATATATTTTTGTGTGCACGCCACCTATTACCTATCTGTTAAACTAATTGCGTAGAATATTTGAAAGAACTCATAATAGACGTAGTCTGTTAATTTAATAGCAGATGACGCTATTGATATATCGTTACATGATTTGCATAAACTATACAAATTTTATATTATTTATATGCATTTTGCTATTGGTTGTAAATCTATTAAATTTATTTAATAATTCCTTCTAGCTTTTGCCGACAAATTTATCGACGTAGGCGAAGAACAAATGTCTACATCGGTTATTTTCATTTTACTATCGATTCCAATTTTCCAATCATTCCAATACTAATCTTCGTCTAGCTTTCATCAAGCTTTCAATAGATTTCAATCTCCATTTGTTTGTTCTATACCACATTTTAACCCTTTTGCTATACAAAACTACAAAAATAACACATTCCTCTATTCCTTATATGCAAGACATTAGCGCCTTCTAACATACGCAACTTTTCAGGATTAATTCATTACTTGTTTTATTTTTATACGTATTCATGAATTAATAAAAGACATTGATTACAGTGTTGTTTATTTTTATTATTAATGAACCTGTTTTTATAACACAAATTGAAATAAACAGCAAGAGTATCTTCTTGTTTCGTTTCTCTTTTCAAAATGAAAATAATTATGTGTCCTTTTTATCTTTACTATGTCAACGACAGTTTAATTATTATCACTTTGATTCTCAATAGTTTTTATTTCTCAGAATAATTATTATCATCTTACATGTCTGGTGATTAAAATAACGTTGACAATGTTAGCCGTGGACTTGTTTTTGCTATCGTAGTAACAAATATTGATGATCTGTATATCATGGATAATTCAACTTTTATTCAGCAGTTTATTTTCAATTTCCAGTAATAAATAATGAGCCTCGTTCCGATAATATTGATAATTATTATAAAGTGTCACACAAAATTTATCCAAAACGTACTTACTGCCTTTCCCGATAATCTTCACATTTCTGCGGTCAAATATATTTTGCCCACCATACACACTTCGCACGTAGCGAATAGCCCACTAGTTAAAATGTGCATTTTAAAACGCATAAAGGCATTGATAAAACGAATGCTAGCAATGTCATTTTCACTCGATCAAAATGATAGAATCGATGTTTTCACATTACGATCACAAATTGCCCACATTCAATATTCAATAAACAATTAACTTCTGACATCCTCTGTCCTAAATAAATGAAAATAAATCAATTTCAAAGTTAATCTATCTTTACTTGTTGTTAACATGTTTTTTTATATGTTTTTTTCTTTTCTTTCCACTTTGTTTATACTTTTTGGATTCTAGGGTAGGACAAATATTTGTGTGTCGGACTGGTCTTGAAGGGCCCGGGTGGTATTATTCATTTTAGTGGCTCCTAGAAAACTTTGATAAGGGTAGATAAGATACACAATTGCAGTGGTTCAAAACATACGTCGAAAGTCACAAAGCAGATCAATATCGATTAATTCGTTCAAAAGTTGCCGCTATCCAAAAATTTCTAAAATAATGCTTTTTGAAACTAACTATCCAATTTTTTGACATGTCGATTTTGATGCATCCGTCATTTTATACAGCGAAAAAACTACCTCAAAATCAGTTATTTCGTTTAAAAGATATGACCTTTAAGAAATTTTTAAAAAAAGTCTTTTTGAAATATCTTTCAATTTTTTTGATAGAACAATGCACTTGAAAAGACATCATTTTTATACTAAAAACTAAATAAGTAAATCAGTGATTAAGGCTCATGCCGATGCCATTAAAACTGGCTAGAAATCTGATTAGTTATCAATTAAATAGTGAATTGTCTCAAAATTATTTTGGGATTTGCATACGGTGTAGCCACAAGATCTGTATAACTGCGCACTACTGATCGACAACTATGATTGGGTTTAAGTGGTATAAGGCAGTTGCGAACTAGCGTGAGGATGCGTCAGTGACGACGATCGAGATCAGCTCGTTGATATCAACCAAGAAGTAGAGGATCCGAATTAGAAACGACGTTCTCTTATCTATTTAATGGATGAAACATATTTTATATAAGTTTTAGAATGTTAAAAACTATATCGCGAGTGGGTTGACTAAAAAATTCCTGACCCGACTACAATTAATTAAAAATTCGAAAAAGACTTTTTTTTAAACATTGCACTCACTTATAAATGGAAATAAATAAGAAATTTTATACCAATCGTAAGTATGAAGCCTGTAAAATATGTAAAGTTTGGCATGTCTATTTTTTTCTTGATGTAACTATTGGATTGCCGTAACTACATAAACAAATAAGTCGATACTAATATTTTAATCACATCTGTTTAATAAACCAGCGAAAAGCAGTTATTTGTGATTGTGTGACACAAATTTGTCCTTTAAACTAATAGGTGCAATGTTTTAAAAAAAGGGCATTTTTCTATTTTTAATAATTTATCACAGACTGGCCAGGAATTTTTTAGCCGACCCAATCGCGATATATTTTTGAACATACTAAATTTGGTATATAATACTTTTCATCTATTAAACAGATGGGTGAACGTAGCTTCTAATTTAGAGCTTAGACTAACAATATATCCTACAGTCAACATACGGGGCAAAGAAAATTCGTAAATAAATGTAATTGGTGTGTGAATTAAATTAATTATCTATCTTACATCATTAGCTACCTAAATTCAATTTCTTTTTAGTTTTAGGTTGTCATTTTAAACTCCTTAAAATCAATATGATACTGAATTCACTATTTTACTCAGAGAAACTTCGTTTAACACTTAAATACCTTTTATCATATATTAAAAAAAAATAAGTTGTAGGTGATCGGTTTTAACATTTTATTTTGTATACATTATCGTATTGGGAAATCTATCTCTTCTTATTCTGATCATTCATGAAGGTCAATCAAAGAAGATAAGCAATTTAAAAAAAAAAAATGTGACAAATGAATAAACAAAAATTTAGGAAAAAATTAATACTTTCCACTCTAAGCTCATGAGAATCATCATGGTGGTGTTGGTGATAAGTTTTCAGATTTCAGAACGGAAAATTCAAAGGCACCAGGAAAGGATAACTTTTTCTTCCCTTTTTTTTATCTCGTTTTTAGTAAGGACATTACTTTTTGATTTTTATTTCTAAACATCGTCGTCGACATTAAATACGTATGTAATATTAAAAATAGTATGAAAATTTTTCACGATTAAGTTTTATAGTTACAGTGAATAGACAAATTAAATTCTCTTCTACGTTTACATACAAACGTTTATTTACAAATAATCGTAGATAAACATTTTAAAATCTACTGAAAACCCAGCCAAAGACAAATAGGGCGGATCCAGCCTTCGAGTCAGGAGGGGTCACACGGTCGAGGTCCATTCAGGATAGTCTCGAATTCATTGGCATTAATAAGACAAAGATCCAGAGCAATGGGTTCCTGACCTGGATCATCCCCAGGTGAGTCATCCCTACTCCCCGGGATTCGGGGGTTGGGATTATTGAACCTCGACCCTACTGTCGCTATTATTTCCGTCTGCAACGCGGGAATTAGATATCAAACCCGCTGATAGCTTACAGCAATACCGAGTGTTTTCCTAACTTCTAAATAAATAACGATGAAGAAATACATATTATAATGATGTGACACGCGTGTGAGAGAAATTTGACACGAATCTTTAAAGACAAGTTATGAAGTCGACGCGTATAGGATCAGCGTGGGTCTTGTGGCCTATTTTATTGTCTAGTAAATGGGTTTCGTCTCAAAGTAAAATTGATCCAAAGTGGAAAATTACACAGGTTTACACGACTCAGTTCTTCTCACTATTTCTCTTAAACACATCCATATTTTTTATTGTAAATTCCTGCAAATTTACTGCAAAATAAAGATGTAGATAAAAGCTTTAAACACATGTTTAATTTGCAGCTTTTTTATACTAAAAGTCGACTTTTATTATAAGTCCACAATAGGTCACAAATTGATTGCGTTGTGTTGTTTTCTTACATGCGTTGTCGCTTCTTCTATCAATTTGAATATTGTATTGAAGATTGTAAAGTTATGTAAGTACACAAAACACTCAAAAAATATCAAATCTTAAAGAACGAGTTATGATGATGTATCTGCTTAATTATTTTTTTTGTGTTTATGTGTATCCTTGGTAGGTAGATGCTTATTGAAAAGTTTGACTATTGTTAAGACGAAGTAAGAAAATACACAAAAAAAAAAGATAGTAATGTATCATTTTTGTTAAGCAGAAAAGATAGAAAATGAATGATAAATATTCTTTATTTTTCATCTCTAAAGTAATTCTAGTAATATATGATACCACGTTACGTATATATTTAATTTTAATATTGTATATTCTAAGATGTGCCATTCTTTCTTGGCATTAAAGAAACGCTGCAATCTACAGCTAACTTTTAAAATAACACAGGATAATGATATAGATACCGATGCAAAATTGCTAGCTCGAATGTCATTACAGAGGCTCACGCGTAGCGTCACGTTATCGAGCAACTTAACCCGCGGCTGAATGTGCCCATTACACATGCAAAGTGTTGCTCGATGAAAAATCGCCTCATCCTTTAAAAGATTTGTCACAGACGATCGGGACGCGCTGTTATTCGGCCTTATCGGATTTGTGGCTACGCCGTCGGTGGAATTCTGATTCGGGTAATATTTTTTTAACACTGATAAAATGTCCCCGTCCCCGTTCGACATAGATCGACGTGTAAAAAGCTCTGATTATGAACTTTGCAAGGACTATGCGAACGCCTATCTTAAGTTCGGACTAACGTCAGGGATATGTACAATAGGATCGAAGCTAACGATAGTCGTATATTGAAAGTGGGCATTAGATTTTTTTTACCTGTAAATTATACCGCAAGAAGTATGGTTGTATGATCAACTTTGATATACGTAAATAATTAAATTCTAATCAAGTATTAGAACTCTAATGAAACAAGTTCTAACACGTGATTAGAATGTATGTCTGATTTACGTGTGTTCTAATCAAGTAACCACAACAACTCTCCGTCACTATACCGCTTGTTATAGATGTGAATTGTGTAGATTCGCGGTAAAAGTACATAGTTTTTTGACTAATCTAAGAAATTCATCTTTTCTAATATTTCAATTGTTTAAAGAGGTACGATTTTTTTGTTTGCTTATATCTGGTGCTATTGAACAATTTTTTTTCTCTAATAGAAAGCTACACTAGCCCAAAGCTAAGCTGTCGCTGTTTTATTACATTAGGTCGGGAAAAAGGTTTTTCGTATTATATAACTAAAAAGTAGCAATGAAATCTGTTTGGATGCGCTGCTTGTATCTGGCTAGTTTCGATACCATTAAATAAAGGACATTAAAAAAAATAAAGGTAAAAACGGTGTCCCGTCCTTTTTCTATTGTTTTTTTATCCACCAATATTTGTGAATGTAATGTAGGTATTCGACATATTTTGAAGTTTTATTACAAAAAAAAAGAGAAAATGCGACGCAAGTAGCGAAAAAAGTTTATGTCATTTACAGATCTAATGCAGTGTCGGTAAGAATTACACAAAATTGGTTGAAACGTTTTTAGTCTGGTAATTTTGATGTCAAACATTAACCTCCCTTCTGTCGATCTGTTACGGATGAAGTCGATGCCATTTTGGGAAAATAAAAACAAGATCGGCATATTAGTTTTTAAGATATAGCTGAAGAGTAGAGGATTAACTACAAAACAGTTTTGTACCATTTAAAAAAAGTTCGATACTGGGATTCCACAAGAGCTCACTAAAAGAAATCTGATGAATCGTGTATTCATTTGCGATTCTCTTTTGAAACGTATTGAAATGGAACCGTTTTTGAAAAGATTGGTCACTGGTGATGAAAAATATATTCCCTACGACAACAATGTGCGAAAAATATCATGGTTAAAAGGCGAGCAAGCTTCAGAGATTAGAGCGAAATACGGATTAACTCGCTCTAAGTTAGTATTATGTGTATGGTGGGATTGTAAGGGCATTATTCATTATGAGCATTTACCGCCGGGTAAAACCATCAATACCGCCAACAATTGACGAGACTCATGCAAAAAGTAAAGAAAAAAACCACCAAAATTTATTAACAAAAAGGGTGTAGTTTTTCGCCATGATAACGCCATGCAACACACAGCCCCAAGTATTGAGAAAGTTTGGTTGGAAAGTGTAAATGAATATATTTTATCTTCGCGGGCTGCTATTTATATACCCGGAACTGGCCACATACAGAACAATATCTAAAAATTAATTGCAACGTTTAAAAATGGGCCTCCTTGACTGTAGAATACAATTTGTTTTATGTAACAGTCAATTGTTTTACTATTATGGGGTCATTTTGAAAATTGCATGTGTTTAACACCATGGATTTAAGTCGTGAAAATTTTTGTGCGATGATTTATTACTATTTTCAGCATCGGCTAACTCAAAAACAGGGCATCGATCAACTCACTTCGACTTTTGGGGATGAAGCACCATCAGAAACAACTGTGTATCACTAGTTTGGTGAGTTTAATCGTGGGTAGTCTATGCTCACGGACGAATTTAATGAAGGTCGCTCTAAATCGGTTGTTGTACCAAAAAATATAGATTCTGTGCGGGAACTAATAATATAAGATCGTCATGTTACATATCGAGAGATAAAAGCGTCTATGGACATAAGTATGACGAGTATACATAAGATTTAGCACGAAAAATTGACTTAAAAAAAAATTTGTTCGCGTTGTATTACGCACTACTTGAGCATTGATCAAAAACAGGCTCGTATAAATTGGTGCAAAAAATGATAAAAAAATACAACGATGGTGCGTCAAAAGCTGTTTATAATATCTTCAGCTGTGATGAATTATGGAAACATTTGACCCCGAAACTAAACAGCAATTACAGCGTGGGTGTTCCGAGATGAGCCAAATCCAATAAAAGTGATTCGTGCCAAAAGTACTTTGAAACAAATGGTTGTCTGTTTTTATGGTATAAATACATATGTGGTTACAGTGCCCCTAGAAAATCGTAAAACGGTTAATTCGAACCATTTTTTTGCCAGAAGTCTTAGAAGAAATAAGAAAGAACAACCGATAACGCAGTATCATTCTTCATCACGACAATGCTAGCGCTGTCACATGACGGCCGAAACAACTCGGTTTTTGAAAAGTCAAAAGATCCAATTGACGGGTCATCAGCCGTACAGCCCCAACTTAGCACCCAAAGAAGTCTATTGATTCCCAAGCCTGAAGAATAAATTACGTGGTCAACGTTTTTCGAGCCATGAAGAGGCCTTTGGTGCGTTTAAAATGCACGTTTTGGAGATACCTCAATCAAAATGGAAAATGTGCTATAAAAATTAGCTTCAGCGTATGCAAAAGTGCATAGATCATTATGGCAAATATTTTGAAAAGCAATAAAACCATATTAAATTTAATATGGTTTTATTAGAAACAATCAACTATCATTATAGATGTTCGTTTCTTTTTGATATTCTGGACACAAATAGCAACCCTCGTATTAGTGGGGTATTAATATGAAATTTTGTGTACGTTTCGGGGTTATGTGGAGATAAACAAAAACATACAAGTTAATAGCGTCGGATATAATAATATCACTGTGGAAGTAGATTTAAAATTGAGAATGAACCGAATCGGAATCGTGATTGAAGTGCGATTGTTCCATATTAAGGATCAAACAATTCGTTCTATATCCATGCGGGCGGAACCGTGGACGAAAGGTAGTCTTTTCATAAATTGCATTTTCTATATAAAATAAATTGCTATAGAAGTAACATAATTTTCTTCAGCAAAATACATTTGCAAAGTGTCAATGCGAGGTTCTAGCTGTATAAAGCACGATGAATTTACGTGACGATAAATATTACTAGTTAAAGTGATCGTGAATTTATATATTTTAATGGAATTTAAAGATATACATAGACGTGAGAGTTGTGAAATAAAAGTGAGAAGTGTATAAAACCCTAAAAACAACAAATTTAACGGCCATTTATGGCATAGTTATAAACATTACAATTGATTATTTTATCGAAACCATGCAAAACTGTATAAAACAATAGCAATTTTAAAAATGTTTTTTACATGTTTTCAACATTGTACCGTTTACCAAAAATGTAAAGCACTGAAAATAATTCTTAGACCATGTTATAGTTATAATTAAGCATCTAAAAGGTGATTGTTTAGTGTACTTAATTCTTTAATATCTTGTTTCGCGTTCTAATATTAATGTTAAATTCGAATCTAGTTTTCACTGCTAGATGTCGCTGCCATCTCTAACACAAAATTAAAAAACCATTACGTACTTTAACGGCGATTCTACACATTCAATCTATTTTTTTAATAAAAGTTATTGTTACCAACTTACATACTTAATGAAACACAATTAAAAGAAAGAAAAAAAGCCAGTTTTACTAAAACGTTGACATTGAAGCTGTGACAATGTTAAGTGTTTATTCTTAGAAAGCTACTGGTCAGGTGGCTGTATGATTGCTTCTCCTTTTCATCTTGTAAAGAATGTTACAAGTATTGCAATATTACAATGTTGTAGTTAGGTTCGTTTTTTAATCCAGGCTTTTTATGTAAAGAAAATTCATGAATAAATTCCCGTAATAAAAGAACAGACGCGACGCACTGTCAGAAACAAACCATCTATTAACCCTTATAGATGAAAAAAGCAAAAAGACAATGTTGAATACATTAGTCCAAATATTGATTTAACCCTATAGCAGCGGAAGCAGGTGCTCTGGCGCACGCGCTCGCGTCAGAATCAATAAGCGTTGCGTATAACTATGAAATTAAATGATAATCAGGGACTTTTTCTTATTTATACAAACTTAATAAGTACATTTGGACATCATGGTCAGAGGTCCGCAACCAGTGCGACTATTAATCACCTTAAAATTTAAATAAAAATTCCTGTTCTATAATAAGTAATAATCTATATTATGTTACTCAGAAACTATTATGTACTTAAATACAATTAAATACTGATAATTAGGTATGAATATTTATATTTTAAGTAACCATATAAATTTTAACGTCATATAAATCCTTTTTCTTATCAAAGTTATTTTATCACATTCTACATTTTTTATAAAATCAATATCTTAATAAAGGTCTTTCTTTAATTATTATAATTATTTTATCAAAGTCTTAACATGCAGTCTATTAATTCACTCATAATATGAAACAAATGAGCTCTGTAATTTCAAAGAATATTTTTCAGCACAACAGAAGTGGTTGATCAGATCTTGCCTGTTCAAGTGAACGATTCCGTGAACTACAGTGGTTGCTTTTCTTCTCCTGAGTTTTCTCGTTCAAGAGGTTGTATCGATAGAAAAGTTTCAAATATAGTTATTTTCATATCAGATTGAGTGAATTTGAGTTTTAAAAAGAGACCTATGTTTAGGGATCATGTCTAGCATTCATATATGATAGTAGTAGCGTGCACTAGATTAAGCCATTAGAAGACAAGATCTTTAGGAATTGGACTTGAAGACGCCGTGTAATTACCGAAGGTTGCTCAGGCGAATTACGCTTTTCATATGACTTCTCTATTAAACTTGGATATACCAAATTAGATAGGTTATACAAAGTATTCGTCAACAATTCGGATTATGTAATTTCTCATTGTTAATGAAGTAGGAACAACACGGTCACTAGATATAACCATTCATTAATAATTGGATCAATTTCTTAAGAAATTCCTCCAATACCCCCTAAGCACGTTTTCATGGTGATTCAGTGATTTCGCTATTGACTACATCGTTAGCAAATAAAAAGAAAGTTTTATGTTTGTCGTTAATATGAATACCAAATCATTTATGTTTCAAGTGCTTGTAAAGCTTTTATATGGTCTCAAATAATATGCTTCAAAAATGAGAAATTATTTAAGCAATTGTGGGTCGTAAAAATTAACAAAACGCGGGCCGTTTTGGAATAAACCCTATAATTATAAACTATTATTAGCGGTAGTCAATGCGTGATTCGCGGTACACTGGACATTTGGTCACGCATCCTGGACATCGGAAAGGACTCCGAACGGCGGCAAGGTAACCTTTTGTCTCTCGCTGACAGACATATTTCCCAACGGTCTAAACGCGTGATGATACATCTATCTGTATTAGGCTGCAAATGTATTGGTTTCATGTGCTATTCTATCTCGGACTATGATAATGACTCTAAAGTCCTTAGCGCTTTTATATAGCGATAGTAAATTATCACTGTTTGTAGAAACGATAGCACTACTCAATTTTGGATAGATTTTAGTAGTCTACGTATGGTAAGCTTAATTGCCTATTATGTACTGCGACAGTACTCTTTAAGCCATATATTGCTTATTATATTTTTTGTAATACTATATTATCTGCCTGTGGCGTATCCGGACTCCGTGTGTCGCGACGCTGTGAAGAATAATAAAGTTTGACAAGACAGAAATGTCATGACACCGACGTTTACGCGAACTATATTTTTGTGTTTTCGTATTTTTTAGCGATCACGTCGGGGTCACCAGTTTTAGGTAAAAATGCGGAAGAAAAACGCCAAACAGTTTGTGTCAACCTCGGTGTGGCACTGTACATACTACATAAATTGATAAACACGTAAACAACATATTATATTAATTATAATCTGGTCTTGATAAAGATAAAGTAATTAAATACGAAAACACAAAAATATAGTTCGCGTAAACGTCGGTGTCATGACATTTCTGTCTTGTCAAACTTTATTATTCTTCACAGCGTCGCGACACACGGAGTCCGGATACGCCACACTGCCTATTGTTTAAGATATCAAAAAATACTTTTTGGTCAAATGTAAAAGAAGGCTTTTTCTTTTTTATAACAAATTTAAAACCGCTAAATAGATGAATTTAACATAGTTAAATACATCAAAGTTTACGATGATAAGAATTTAAGCGTGTATTAATTGAGTATTTATTAAGTTAGTTACCTTTATTTAGTCAATGTTAATAGCGAGAATGAAGATAAAAATCATTGCTGTTGCATGTAAAATATGTTGACAAAAATGCGAAAGAACCTGTCGTTTTTGACCCAACTAACATAAAAACAGGTACGCCGAATTAAGGAATTTCATATTGGAACGACACCTTGAAATTATAAAAAAAAGTACATTCATATTATAGTGTTTCTATTTCTGAACTCTTTAATAAATAAATTGACAGTTGTTATCTCCTCGGACCACAGGGTCAGCATGGACAGCTATTAAGATCCAAGCCCCCAAACGAACATGAAAAGATTATGGGAAGGTATTTCCCAATTTATTTCCACGCATTTTCCTGCGCCGGCCGTCCTAAATCGTTGGCGGGCCCTGCGCCAAGGCGTCCATTACTCATTTTAACGGTTGATCCGCGGACGCGAGAGGGTTGCGGCGTCACGCTCCGCGTAGATACGTGGATAAGTACCTAACAGCTTTTTTGTGCGGCAGATGCTTTGTCGGTAATTGGGCCGCATCAGAACGCTAGGAGACCACGTATAGAGGTTCCGCTACGTAATTTATTAAAATTTTTAAACGGCGCCTCCGCATCACTAGCGCAAACGAACCTCGATCTTTCGTAGTTGAAATAGAAATTAAATTTTCACTTCATGTGTATTCATAAGTGATTACGGCTTTACTATTTTAGTGTAAACTATATCAATGTGACGTATTGCTATATATTATTAATTGTACGAATGGCATCGATTGCGTGATTGTCCGCCAGATGTTTGTTTTCAGTGAGACAAATTGACAAAGATTTTCACTTGAGACAAAAACATGACAATAGTCAAAAATAGTTTAAAACATAGATTAGTTATATAAAGCATGGTGATCCGACTACATATTTAAAAAAGTATTTTTTATGTAAATTGTAAGCTTTAGGGTAAAACGGAAAATCAAAACTCGACTGTTTTCAAAATCGTCGAAGGCATAAATTAAAGGACAGCAATTATAAGCCGATTGATAAATATAGAAATGTGCAAAATTTTTATTTTTTTATTATTTTATATTACATTATAAAATACTTCAGAATTCCTAGTTTACAAGTTATATTTTAAAACGTATTCCAGAAAATTCTGAAAATAATCACAAACATCAGAATTAAAATACTTTATTGAATAAAAATAATTATTTCTGTTAAGAAAAGAAGTGTGAAATAATTGTCAGTAAGAACAAGGTTAGAAAACGAAAGTATATCTGAATGTAATAAATGTATACTGTTTAATTAAGTACTTTGTTTATAAGTAACGGTAAACATGATAGATATATTAAAAGAAGAATCATCTAAAGAAAAAAATTGTAAAGAATCTATCTTGCTGTTATAAGTAGTAAAATTGTCTCACGATAAGCGCCTTTGGCTATCTATAATGGAGTTATGGCCTCTACACTAATGAACGGTGATGAAAGTTGGGTGTGGCAGAAGAAACATGAAATTGAGGTCGTCATAGAAAATATTATGTTAACGAAACTGGTGGCGTGTAAGAAAGGCCAAGGATATTTCATACTGACGAGTTTGTATGAAACGATTGCTAGAAATCACTGGAATGAGAGAGCTACCTATGCCGAGATCGTGCCATGTGGAAATTCGTGGCCTTTGCCTATCCTTCTGCAAAATAGGAGTGAGGTTATAAATAAAAAAAATGCATCTATTAACTTTATATTATATATGTTTGAGAATTTTCATTAATAAAGAAAATTTAATAATGAAAAAAATCGCGCGCATATAAATAAAGCTTTTTTTTATTATTACGCTTTTAAATGCAATCTATGTGATAATAGTCATACTTAGGTGACGGCACGTCATCGTACACTGAAAAGAGTTGATTACGTGAAGGTTATGTGATCGAATAGTGATCAGAAAGTTTTGTCACACAATTTTATTCGCCTTTTATTTTTCGATTTTTAGGGAAACTTTTCTGCAATAATCACATATCTTGAACAACTTCTTGATCTTCCATTCATGTTATAATATCGTGCAGCGGAAAACGAGTATCTCTTACAAAATAGTGGATTGCTTCCTAGTTCCCACACTAGTCCATCTTCCTACTGGTATTTCATGTTTATTGGTAACTTCTTACATCCTGGGATTTTTTGGTTTTGCAACAAAATGTTCAATTTTATCACCTAAACCAAATATCTGTTTATGTTGATCGCACTCTATCTCTAAATATTTTGTTATATTGGTATACCAATTACACAACTTTTGATGTCAGTAATGGATGCATATGCGCATGTACAAAGTAAACGATAAAACTAGAACTGATCACCAACAAATATAAATTAAACGTTATTAAAAAGTGATAGTTTAAATGTTGTTCATCTGTGAAAATGTGAATACAAGTCACAATGCGTCGTCAGATCAGATATATTGTCACCTCATTATTTTACTCCCTACGACAGTTTTCAGGCAAAACATCTCCCGTTCTCATAAAAAGATGACAAAACTGATACAGACCTTTTTCTGCTTAGATTGATTAGGTCAATCAAAGGGCTGCAGCAGCGCATTTCAGTTTTTAATCGAGGGAAGAAAAAAAATATTAGATGTATCGGTGTTTATTTGTGACAATTTGCTTTGTCGGTGTACGCCGATTTACATTTGAAGGGAGTTTTTTGGATGGAACCTGTACCGGTGCGGTGAACGACACAGGTAGAAATCATTACAGTACAGGGCACTCGACCGATTTTGAACGTTTTACTTGATAGAGATTTGTAGATAGATAAAAAGTTCAAATTCGTAACCAACGTTTGTCCATTATTATAACTGAATAAAGCTATCAAATCGATGCATTATGTTCTGGCACCGAAAATTAAAAATAACATCAAAACAGACGTTTTATGTGTATTTAAGCGGCGTACGATGAGTTCGCTGTTTTTCTAAGTCAGCTTCTTAAAAGAGGCATTCGCACTTTGTAATTGTCTTTAGCAAATATTAAATCTTGCCACATTTTCTTCTACTCACCCAATACTTATTTTACTTTATTTAAAGAAAAGTTAATGATTTTTTTATGGTGGTCCATATACAATTTAGGATGATAAATTAACTTAAATGTAGTCATTTTCTAGTTAATACTGTAATGGAAAAATTTCTTTTAATATTAATTATATTTATTGTTCCATTTTAAAATCTTATTTGATTTAGTTTGTCGTGTGTTGCAATCAATAGATGAATGCATTCATTCCTTTTCAGCTAAAATTACACTGCAAATGTAATCAATTTTTTGAGAAAAACATATTTCTTTTGCATTCAAGAGCATAACAATTTATTTATAACATCCCAAAAGTGCAAATAGCTACTTGTGTCTAATTACACAAGATGTGACGCATTTAATCCGAACAAAATTGTTAATTTCGACAAAACCAAAATCGTTACTTTTACCTTGATATGTAAATATATCAACGTAAAATTAACTGGGGAGTGTCAACAGAGAAAAATTATAACTAAAACGACTATCAATAAAAAAAAATATCAAGGATCAAATAACGCCGGTCGCGCAGCAGTAGCGGCGCGGGCGGCGGCGGGCCGCGCCGCGCCCGGGATGTAGATGTAATCATCCATCAATCCGGAGATCTCGATTCACAGGAGTTCATTGGTTCAAAGCCGTAACGACTGGATGCGAATAATAAACTTTTAATTATTAACAAAAACTGTAGCTACACGAATTATTGGAAGAGTTACGTTTATTTAAGTTAAATTATAATATAGCTTTAAACATTACGTTTACGTGTAAACGAAACTTTTTTAATGTCTTTCGATATTAAAATAAAAAGATGCAAACTATTCATCTGTATAAATTTCCAAGTGGGTTCAATAAAATGTAGATACAAAAAGATATTATTTTATTAGACTTCCATATTCTAGATTACCCCTGTCACTATTTATGAGTGGAACATGATTATTTGATATCAAAAATATTTTTTATGGTTGAAATTACATTTTCTTGGTTAGTGGTTACCACCTCATGTAGTTTGTTAATCAATAAAAAAAAAACAATTATTTTTTGAATCTAAAAGTAGAAACTATTGCCATTACTACGTTTGGTATTTTGATATTCAAATTAATGCGCACAGTAGAGACACGTTATCGATAATATAATTAAATCTATTAAAGAAGATTGTACAGGGCACAGGTAAAAGTCAAAAACTAAGAAGCCTAGAAAATAATCTAATAAACGAAGTGTAAAAATTTTGCAGTCCGAAGTCGATTCCTAGTTTACTAGACGTAGACACCGTTAACTTCATTATTTTATTCTCATGGTTAGTAGACGCAACCTCCAAAAACAACCACCTTCCCTGTCAATTAGCTGTTTGCTTTCTTTTTATCCTCAAACATTTATATTAGCATATTAAATTATTTGCAGTTATACGCACGTAGATTAGGCTTACAGAGTGCAGTGTACTGTTTTAATTATAATATATTTTTGTAAAATATACATAGTCCCTTATCAAGGTGTTCCATTCCTAAGATGATCCGAAAAGTTATCGGCTGTTTTACGTTATCTCACCTCATATCATATTCCACGTTTGTCTAGGAAGAGTTTATTTCACTCTATTTTACCATACCAATATCGTTGCCCATAAATGTCTGATTTTTATAACAGAAACTTAAACCTGTTTTGGTTTAGAAAGATGTAGCATATCCAACGGAAAATAACTCTTGGCAGTTCTTGAGCTGTTCTGATCCACAATTAGTATTTGACAGTACATAAATAAGTACTTACATATGTATTTTTTACTTATGGTCATTTTCTTTTTAAAATAGGTAATCACAAAAATTAATATGTAACACTGGAATATATACATACAAATATATGATATTAGCACGGTAAGCAGTAAAAAAAAATGTTGCAATTATTTGTGATGGTTCAGTACATTGACCGTACATCGAGTGAATGCAGGGCTTTGCGCCCACACGCGCCATGCCGGACAGCACTTATTGAATACTAACTACGCTTGTGAAAATACAGTAACTGTGCATAGACTACTCTAAAATTCTCTTTTTATATAAATATAAGAGCTAAAGTATCTGACAATTGACTTTAATATGATAGTATAGTCGTTGCCATAAATTGGCTACGGAGGGAGGTATTGCTATAATGATTTCTAGATAATAAAATCTTAATTTATCAATGTTTTTAGTTCTTTGTTATTGGCCAAATACAATTGCATTAAACATTTACAGTAGTATAAAGTGATAAAAAACTGGTAATCGTTATCAACAAACTCGCGCTGTCATTCTATATATATTCTGACAATAGTTACTTTCGCTTTCAAAAAAAAAAACGAAATTTAGAGTAAAAGTTCAAAAAAAGGTCCGTTTTCATACACGTTTCAAAACGAAATTATACACCGTATCCTACCATTAGATACGGGCGCACCTGTTGCCTCGCGCGCCTCAATTTTTCCTCTCCAGCCCTTTCATAAATTTACATATCTCCCAGCTCTTTGTTGGCCTAACGAGGGTTATTATTTCAACCACAAAATGTGGCCTTAACCGTCCGTGATTGACAAAGGCTTAGGCTGCTGCAACAAAGGACCGCGCCAGCTCCGCGGCCCACCCATTTATGAAGATATTTTTATTATTACACCTCGTTTGTTGTTGTTAAGCGCTAATTTTCAAGATAAATGCGCATGAATGGAGTTGGGCTACTATCGTTTTGGATTTTTTGAAATCTCTCTGGGAAAGAAAAATACTAAAAATATATATTAATGGTTTTAAATGTCAGAGTAGAAAAACTTTATGTAATTTAAGTTAGAAATAAAATGTAAGCACTTGTAAGGCTGTTTGGGAACCTCGTGATAGTAATATAAAAAATAATAGTACAGTATTGATCTTTATATATAGAATCAATTTCGTTGCAAGAAAATGAAATAAAAAAAAATTCAAATTCAAAATAAATTAACTCAAAATAATAAAATAATATTTTTACATATAAATGAAATTTGCGTTTCCATTAATATTATACATATACGCGTCGGATTGATGGCTTCCTTAAAAATTGCCGGACTGTATTAATGGTTTTTCGTCAAACTTAGTGCGTACCAGTTTATTGTGGACTTTATATTTCGCTTCATTTCAATGTCCAATACAAACTGATATTTACTCAGTGGTGATCATAGGAATTTGAGTCAAGGTAGATAATCAACAACTAAATCCTATCATATGCGGTTCAGCTATTGCTCGCTAAACATTATAACATTAAAATAAAAACTTACCAAACAACATCGCGTTCTACCGCAGGTCGTTAATCCTTCGTCGAGAACATTAGCTATCCAACTATTGAACAACCAAATCAAGTATTGGATAAAGTGGTAATTTCAATGCCTTTGTTATCACTCTGCCACAATCTTCGTATAGTAACGTAAGTAAAATATTTAATAATAGTACGGAAACTGTAACTGTAAATGGCGATAAACTATAACACAAATTTGAATATATGTTGTCTGCGATTATATATTCTCGAAAATATGATAAAATATTAAATCAAATTCTTTCAAATCAGGCAGAAATTACGTGGTTTGAGTCGATGTATCACCGTTCCGTATGTCAACATTCTCAATTATTTCTTCGAAAAAAGCATTTGAGTTTATAATTACCTTGGAAATTGTATTTGCGACGCGTTACATGTAAAACCAAAAACGTCGTGTTCCTACGACGCGTGGTATTTTGGTGAATTTTCTATAATGAATAATATTTTCGTACTATCACAAAGAAATTCGATATCCTATATCAAATTTTCATCTTACTTATACTGGAAAATTGGTATGTATGTACTTACATACTAAGTGAGTGTTAGTTTATTAAAGACTTTTATTATTGAGATACAACGTTAATTTAAGAACAAATCAAAAAATAAATTATCAGGATACGATCGGCCTTAATCCACATATACAAGAATATACGATAAAACGGAATTCAACAATAGACAATACATATAGCAACTTTGCTTTACAATTTGTTACAATACGTACGTACTTCTTTTTGTTATAACAAACAAATTTGGAATAGATTTAAAAATACATACACATTCAATATACTGGAACCCTCTCCACGCGAGTTGAACTCGCACTTGTTCGGCTTTCTTCTACACTATTTAATATAATCATTAATTTCCCGAGGAAGTTGTATTTCAAGATGTGATAGAGCCATGATGTGGTTAACTTGGCTGTAGTACGAAAACAGAGCGGCTCGATCTGAGGGAGACCATACTCTTAAAGGATAAAGGCGTAAAAATATCTAACAGCTTCCACGGTCGCTTTTTGTCTAGTGAGTGTGAGTTCCGTTGCTTCTCCCTCATCTCCACCATCTCCTTCCCCTCTAGCAGCCCGCTACCCCTTTCATCAGACTACCCAAGAGTCAGGTAACTCATCTGGTGACTCATCTGGGATTGCGAGATCCTTTGCTCTCGAAAATGATATAAAAAATTGTCAGAATGAGTGTAAAGAAATATTCTGACTCTTCAATAAAGTTTTATTCCTGGCACATTGCTTGACACTCATTCTATTAAATTTTATTTTAGTGGCCTTAATGTTAATATACAATATTTCAATAAAATATAATTTAATTTTGTAGAGAAATACAAGTAAATATAAAACGTGGCGATTAAGTCCACGTAATGTTTGTTATAGATTAAAGTAAATTGTGTATTTGTATTAGCTTTGCCCGTGGAATCTCATTTTCATTTGTTTGAATGCTAAAGGAAAACGTCCTGATGAAACCTACATCTTGGGGAAATATTACCAGAATTTTCGCTTAGTGAATTTTTCCAATACGTATTGATCTAACGCAAAAGCTATGGCCTAAAATCGTCTTTTTAGATGAGTCTTTTAAGGCATGTTGCACTACTTTTTCCAATAATTCATAGCGCAAGGATAAAAATAGCTTTATAATATAATTATATACAGTCAGTGGGCAAATGATGATTTTCCCAAATATTTTATGATCTGTAACTAAGGCGTTCACATTAAAATATACATATATGCATCTTACATTTTGATACTCTCCGCTTAAGGAAAAGTATTCTATAATTGACAGGTTTCTTGACAGTTTAGTTTTGACAAAAAAATATATATAATCAGTTCAAAATCTATAATCGTTTAATTTCATATTTTTAAACTAGAATTTAATATTTATAGGCTTTTCACTTTTTAAGAATAACATAAAGTTATTCTGTGTTTTCTTGTGCTCATGCAAACTTCAATTCCGACAAGACTACGCAAGTCAGACAACAAGTGAGTAGCGTAAAGAATCTTCTTTCTATGAGAAAACAGAAAACGGAAGAAGAGCACGTAATCGAAATAGTCAAATATCTCTCATGAATCAAGTTTACTCATTTATGTACTTTGTACTGGTTAATAATTGAGCTATGTGTATCAAAGTAAGCAATTTTTATAAAACTGTGTAAAATGCGATGCCTCTAAAAGGCAAAGCAGAGGAGTTAGAAAGTAAATGAGAGGATCGGAAAAAATTTGCTGAAAATAATGCATATAGACAAGCACACGCTGCATTTCCCAAATTTAAAGAGTGCACTGTAGTGTACTTACATAATTTGTCACGACGGAAAACGCTATTCGAAATAATCGACTGTCACTAAAGACGCTCTGCGAAATATCATAGAAGTATTGAACAGGTATATTCAGCGATCACCATCGACGGCCATAATCATAGTCGATCCGTTTCGGAGATTGTTTACGCAGCCATGCAAGCGTTACCGACTCGGCCGTGCGGCCGCTAACGACGCGAGCGCATAAAGGCGCGCCCGGCCGCGAGACGGCCCCGCATGCACGTCGTTTATTAAGGCAATGAAATGGATTTACAGCTGCCAAAGCGATTTTATGTCAAAGTGCAGTTCATTGCCACCCGACAATGTCTTCGAGACAATGTAATTTTATGCTTTAACGAACCTCACCTGA
The DNA here is from genome assembly GCA_005406025.1 of Eumeta japonica. Taxonomy (NCBI): domain Eukaryota; kingdom Metazoa; phylum Arthropoda; class Insecta; order Lepidoptera; family Psychidae; genus Eumeta; species Eumeta japonica. The sequence goes on from BGZK01000719.1 coordinate 145,197, forward strand.
AGTGGAACCCGTTCGGGAAATTTTCAATGGCAGCTTTCGTGTGATTTAGGCGGCCTTTTGTCTACGGCGCGGTGTGCGGTTATGCTTTATATAACAACAGGGGCGGAACGGCTTTCCGCCTCGCGCCGGCCGCCCGTACGGTTCTTTCGCTTTTTTGGCGGGCCGCCATTGTCGGCCGGGTTTGCACAAGTGGCGTCCGCCGCGGTCGGATATTAAACCTTCGCATTCCTACATACGAAATATTTTTATTATAGATAGAAACAATCTTAAACTTTGCCCGTTCGTTTTGGATATACAGCGAAATTCAATTTACGCTCCTATTAGAAGAGCGACAAAAAAATCTGCTTAATGAGGTCTCTCTGATGCCTTTTTTTTTCGTTCGTGTTTTTAGCACTTACTAATGTAAAAAATACTTTGTTATACAAGTCTGGATTTGAATAGCAGTGTGGTAAAATTAGGTAGGTATGAACCAATTCACTATTCATTGGCTACCTGTTACAGCTACATCAATGTTAGAACTTTTAAGAAAATGATTTGAGCTTGAACTTTGTGATTTATTCATTTTTTTTATCTTTATATATATATATATATATATATATATATATATATATATATATGTATATGGATCCTACTGCCTTGTTGTGTCACAATGGAAAGTAATCATATAGTTAGTAACTTCGTAATTTTTCATCAAAAACTAACTTATTATAAGGTTGTGCTACCACAAATATATCATTACTTGTTAAGGAACTGTTCGGTAAACAAAAATCGCATTCTTAAGCCTATTTAAAATATATTTATTACTTTTAACTTCCTGAACCAAATGTGAAACTTCAGACGCAATAACATGGAAACAGTAAGAAACAAAACGTAAAAATAGAAACTTTTGCCATAATAAATGCTAGAATGAGCTTTATGAATGAATATAATGTATACCATTAAAATAAGTGATATGGTGTAAAATTAAAGTTAGAAAAGAACTGATCCAGTGTGCACTTTCCAATAATACTTGACTGTGAATAACTCAAATGTAGCACAAATGAATATTAACAACTCACATATTAAGTAGTAAATAATTAAGTTATTACATCAGGACTGAGTAAATTTTTTTATAGACTTGCATAAGCATTTCATTTAAAATAAAAAGCAATGAAGTCGAGAAATATTAATGCCCTTATTATGTTAATGGATTTCTTGCAATGAAGTTACATCAATAGGGCTTTTGATTATTGTAAATATTAATAGACTTAAAATATCTTACACTTATTAACATTAACTCAAATAAAAATCTACGATTATTTCATACGAAAGCCAACCGCATTAGTGAATTATTTAAGTAGTAATTTAACTATTAATGTAATATTTTATATTTATTGAATAGTTTTTTAATAGCCTTTTCGGGGACAAGCGAATATGCGAGCCACTAGATTAGGTGGTCACCGCTGCCCATAGATGCTCTGAGGAATCACCAGTGCATTGCTGGTCTTTTCGTAGGAATAAAATATCTAGTGGATTAATAATGGGCTGATGGCTGATGGAAGGAGGAATTGGGTGAAATGCGAAGAATGGGATAATGTAGGAGAAGTGGTCTACCGGTACTGTTACTTGTTGGAGGAAACGATACGGCGGGAGATGTTAATTCACGACTGTCTTCTGTGAGACTGTGACATTATGAGTAAGACAATTTTCGTGCTGCAATCAAGTAGCCACCATCATGGCACTTAAATATTAAAAAAAAAAACATTTTTCTGTGTTATCTTTCTTATATAACTTCTATGCTAGAATCACTGTAATGTTTTAAAATATGAATTAGTATTTAACGGAAGTATAAGCTGTGGACGTGTGTTGAGTAACAGCGTATCTGATGATATTACTGGTTATAATTTCAGTTATTCGTATATACACAAGTGTGAGAAATTTTTCAAGAAAAAGCGATTACAGATATCATCAAGATGATGAGAAGAATATGTAACTGTACTCGACAGATATTACATAAGTCAGCGGAATTAAAGCTTACTAATACAGAAAGAAAGGTGGGCACTTCATTTACTTGTCAAAGGATTCGCTTAAACAAGACATGAGCTTTTACAAAAGGAATAAAGAAAAATGGTCCACGCTAGTATATAAAATAAAGCAGAAACGAAGAATAATTCCAATAAGCTCTACCTACTTCCCGAAACAAACATTTTAAGATCGGCACCCAAAGAAGAATACAAAAGAATTAAAGAGTAGCAATAATGTCAGAAGGAAAATTAAAAAATAAATTATTTCTCTCCCTGCGATATTTATTGACACATTATAACATTGAGATATTTTATTTAATATATATCTCAACCCTAGCTTCTGGCTAAAGATGGCACGACTGATTCTATACTGCCGTCACTCTTATCAATACTAAAACCTACTTTTCTCTTATATGCTTAAATTCTCTACGCTGTATCGAAACTTGGCCCTTTCACAATCAATGCTACATTAGCTCTTCCTTTGCTTTTTTTTGTGTATTTTTTCCTTAATAGGCTATATTGATTATAATAGTAACAAACGCATACTATATTTATGTATGTGTTTTATTATTTACTATACTTCATCTTTACATAGTATAAAATGAAGTCGCTTCCGCTGTTTCTTCGCTTAGATTTTTTAAACTACTCAACGGATTTTAATGCAGTTTTCAGGAATAGATTGAATAATTCAGGAGCAAGGTTTATATGCATAATGCATTCATGCAGCCGAAAAAATTAAATATTTTAATGCGATATTGAAACAAACATATTTTTGTGCACTTAAATTGCAAAACCTGATTAAACTTTACGAGATAAATCAAATTTATGTACTACGAAATTGTATATCAATAAAGATCGATAAAAAAATCCATGATGGTATATATTTATCTCTTAAGGATAACCCACAGTAACCATTTTTATCTTTTACATATTACAAAAAAAATAGAGAAGCGGTTGACCCTGTAGGCCAATCATGAAACTTCCCGCTAATTTCGAGTTCGAAACACTCTATATTTTACTGGATTTGATGCGATTTTTTGAGTAAAAAACCGGAGGTACTTATTAACCAGATAAAAAATTTCGAGGTAATTGGAAAAAATAGTTTTCTTTAATTTCTGTTGACAACGATTCCTCACAAACGAATCAACCGATTTTGACCCGGTTTGTGGCAATCGACGTGTTTTTAATAGATTAAGAGCTGATTAGATTTGGAATTGATCGGTCAAACCATTTTAAAGTTATTTTGAAAAAACCACTTTAAAAAATTTTTTTCTTCTTAGTTTTTTGAAAATTTCTCAAAATCTACCGGTCAAAATCGATTCAAACTTTCAGGAAATCTAAGTTTGGTGAAACTTTTTGTAACGCCGTTTAGTGGGCTCGATACGGTCAAGCCGTTTAAAAGTTATAAGAGGTTTACATACATCCACACATACACACACACACACACACTAACACATCCACACAGCATACGGACATCATCTCAGGGATGATCAGGGAAGCTTCCTAGACTCTCAAAACGTTGAGATCTGGTGAGAACTCGATTTTTGCAAAATAGGGTGAAACCAATAACTTCCCGAAAATTTTAGAAAATTTTCAATTTTCTTAGTGGGAAATTAAAGAAATGGGTTATTTACCAAGCTATTTTAAACAATACAGTGAGCAAGATGGACAAACTGCCACAGTACGAAATTATGATATAGACAACCGATGGACTTATAATTCGTTTCTTTTAAAAATTTTCAACGGTCACATCAACGTGGAGTTTTACAGTTCAATAAAATCAATCCAATATGTTACTAAATATATAAAGAAAGTCAATGATCAGGCCACTTTCAGCTTACAATTTTCAAATTAAGTAAAAAAATATCAATGTGGACGTTACATCTGCAGCTCTGAAGCAGCATGGAGGATTTTGTCATTAAGTGCGCATGACCGGGCTCCTACGATTATTCATCTTGCAGTTCATTTAGAAAATAAGTTATATTTCACTGAGAACAATATTCAAGAAGTTGTTACTAATGCACGGCATACAACATTAATAGCATTCTTCAAGTTATATGCTCAAGATTATTTCACGAAAACACTGACATATGACAAAGTTCCAAGTTACTACGTGGAATCTGTCTTCAAAAACTTTTCAACGACGATAGCAAGGCACTGAAGTCAATTGTTTCCCTGAAGTCAAAAAATGGGATTCTTTTGGGGGAGTCTATGTGATTCATCACAACAACAGTGAATGCTTTTATTCGAGAATGTTACTGCATTTTGTAAAAGGTACAACATATTTTTCACCCCTGAGACCTGGAGAAAGTGTTATTCATAATACTTAACAAGCAGCATGCAAAGCTGCTGTCTTTTAGAAGATGATTCTCACTGGGAAAACACATTATCAGAAGCTGCTATGTGTAGTTCACCTAGATCATTGAGATATTTGTTCACCATAATTGTAGCGTTTTGTCAAGTGACCGACTCTGTTAGTCTAAGGAATAAATTTCCAGAAAATATGGCAAATGACATTCTGATTCGACGACGGCAGAATTATTTTTAGATGATGTTCAATAAGACCAAAACATCCTTAATGAAGCGTTATTTGAATTAAACAATGTAGTGTAATTACTTTCGGGTAAATCTCTCAAGGATTTTGGACTTCCGATGCCCACTATTATAACTAACTCGGATTTAACCAGTGCCGAATACACTAGAGAAATATCATACAATCAATCAAGACTGTTAAAAGTTGTAGCTCAAGATGAACATCACTAGAACATTGATCAAAAAAAAGTATTCACTGTGTTACGATCACCAATTGAAAAGAATAAAGGGAAATTATTTTTCTTTGATGCTCCAGGAGGCACAGGAAAACCATCTTTAACCAATTTGCTTTTAGCGATAGCAAATATGCCAGATAGTATTGGATACACTTTTAGAAGGAGCCCAAACCGCACACGCGACATTAAAACTCTCGCTAAAGATTGCTATTGATGATATTAACAGTGTCTGTAGCATTTCTAAACAAAGCAGAGAAAATTGATGCGTGACTGCTCACTAATAGTTTGGGACGAAGCCACAATGTCGAACAAGACTTCCCTGGAAGCATTGGATAGAACAATGCGCGACTTGTTGAGTAAAAACTCACCAATGGGTGGATGTATAATTTTGTTCGCAGGTCACTTTTCTCAAATTATACCAGTTGTGACTGACACGTGTTGATAAAATAAATACCTCATTTAAAAGCTCACCTTTGGCCATACGTCAATAAATTGGAACCTAAAACAAACATGAAAGTTTCGTTGTCTTCACGTGAGAATAAATTTTTTTCAGAGATCTTGCTCAAAGTTGGCAATGGAGATCTTACACAAAATAACGGAAGGATGAACCCAGACTATCAAAACCTTTGTGTTTTAATAAATAACATTCAAGAGTTGGTCAACAGTGTCTGTCCCCACTTTGATAACATAAGTTCTAAGACTATATATCTTGGTTCAAAGGAAAAGCGATCCTGTCATCCACTAACGAACAGGTAGATAACTTGATTATTTCAAAGATTGATGCACCGACGAAAATATACTCGTTGGTCGACACTGTAGTCGATTTTGAAGAGGCTGTTTATTTTCCCATAGAATTTCTTGATTCTTTGAACCCGTTTGGACTCCACTCTCCACATAAGCAGACGTTGAAAGTAGGTTGTCATGTTATTTTATTAAGGAACCTTAATCCGCTTAAATTATGTAACAGTACGCGATTATAAAGTCCCTTAAAACTTACATAATAGAGTGCACAATACTTACCGGATGTGGTATTGGAGATGTTTTATTGTCTCGGATTCCTCTAATACCAACGGATTTACCGTTTTAATTTAAACGCCTACAATTTCAGTTAAAGCTATCTTTTTCAATGAATATTAATAGGTGACAGGGTCAAACATTCAACGTTTCAGGCTTAGATTTGAGCGTTGAGTGTTTCTCATATGGCTAGTCATACCTCGCGGTTTCGAGAATAAACTCTAAAGAAAATGTGTTTGTACTGTCTCATGAAAAATCGGCTGTGGATATTGTATATAAAGATATACAGTAGTATAGACTAATCATAATATTATTAATCACTCCACACTGCCCCATATTACTGTCTACATTGCACAAGTGCGAAGCCGGGGCGAGTCGCTAGTACGTATTAATCATATTTCAAGCATACCGTATTTTTTTTATTAGTATTCAAAAAAAAAAAATTGTTTAGATTATTTGCGCCATTCTACAATAATAACTGATATTCGCATTAGCGCTTCCAATAAAAATATCTACTGATTGACAAAGTTATTTTCACCGCTAGCACGTGTCGTAAAACTTACTGCATCAAACGAGCCATTAAGATGATGGCTTATTTTAAAAGGTTTTTGCCTCAGCTAATTGTTTACCGAATTTAAACAAAATCGTCTCGTCCACTTATCAAATCATTAGCACGTGAGGCGACCACTTTTGATATTGCTTTTCCACTTGTAACGTGATTGACTTCTAAGTATTTTTATTGCCACGCGATTATTTCTATATATATGGATAAACACGGAGTGATAGTGCCATTGGAGTTCGAAAATACTAAGCTATTTGTTAATTTTTATACTACGTAAAAAAGTGTTATGTTACAAAACAGCAGATATCGTCGAATAACTTAATTAAAAGAGTAGATATAGAGTTAATAGACTCAACTTTTTTTATTAGATTTCATCGTAAGGCATATATTCACTTTTATAAACGATAGGAAATAAAATGACAGACATTTTTTTTTATCATAACCACAGATGAATAAAAGACAAAAAGTATAAATCGAAAATATAGCCTTCCGCTGTGCAAAAATACGAACATTTATTGTTGTCCAACTCCAACAGAAGAATGATGGCATCTTCAACGAAAGAACAATAGAACAGGGAAGAAGAAACAGTTTGTAATACTCTGTTATAATTTGTACTTGCGTTTGCACTTATTCGTTACGTGCAAAGTGTATGGTAGGGGAAAGAAAATCGACCGCAGCGCTCGCTGCGGTAGAAATGGGAAAATGTTCGCGACGCCTCTTGTCAATTTAGTACATTTTAAATAAATTTTGTGTGCAGCTTAAGTATGAAAACTACATTTAATTGATCAGTTCTTCGAATTATCCTTTCATGAATTCTATATACACTCGGTATTTTTCATCCAGGTTTTTATTCCTATCGAGGACTCTATACGTGGGCTGGAGCCCTGCTCAACCTTTTCTTGTTTTTCTCGCCTTGACTGACATTCTATTATATTTTCACATTTGAATTAATAATAACCCAAATGGAACTCACGTTCGCGGGACTGGGCACCGAGGCCGGATGCCTCACATCCACCTATACCTAACTTAGATACTAAAATATTTAACACTGAAGATTAAAAAATAATGTTTAAAAATTACTGAATTATCCGAGAAATCTTTGAAAGACAGATATCAGGGTATATAAGACAAAAGACATAGATATAGCGATATACAGCGACGATTCAGACTTTACAAAAACACAACCTCAAGGACATTTTGATGAATTTTACAAAACTTTATCCTCTGCTACAATGAGTTTCTTTATTTTTGGAAACTATTTTATATATTATGCAGGCTATAATGCTTAAATTTTTCATTCAATTTGAGATAAAATATATAGTCATAATGAAGTTGTAATTTATTACAATTGTTCAATTTATAATAAATGACGATGTATTACAATTAAACAAATTTATTGCAATAAAAAAAGCAATAATAGAGATCCACAGCAAAAACTGTCGTCGTTGTTAATCGGGAAGAGTTTATTTATCTTAAATCGATCTATGATGAAGGAACTAATCACACCCAATTGACTATAAAATTGGGATTTGTTGATCATTTGATTGCCAGAGATATGAGGCAAATAATTATTCTACGAAATTAAAATGATTGCAGTAAATATTGAAACTGTCATTATAAAAACTGAAACGAAAGAAGAAGATACTGTTGCTTACTAATTGTGTTGTAGACACAGAACTATACATTCATAACAATAATAGTGACAAACAAGTCTATAATCAACGTTTTTATAATTTCATGAACGTACAATTATTGCACTAGTCCCGAAAAGTTACGAACGCTTGACGTTAGTGTCGTCAAGCCGTGCTTATAGCGATTACTCTGTATTAATATTCTATTTAAGAATACTGGTCAGTTATGGAAAAAACATCGAATATTATTCATATTCACGCAAACCCAATGCCATCACATAGTTTAAAAGGTTATCTTTAACCTTGGCGATGTACACGTTTGGTCACGATCACGATGCACATGCATTATGAAAGTAGTCAGTGATGCAGGCTCGCATGCAAGCTCGGACTTGTGTCGTGTCTAGGTAAACATCGTCTACAGGGAAGAAACAACGCATAATTATGGAATTTTAAATAACAAATTAAATTTTCTGATACATTTTGTTATTTAAGTTGTAAATAGCAAAGATTGGCGTTGAAATTGAATTTGAAAGAAGAAATATATTTTTACCATCCAAATAGATTCTAATGGGAACTGGACTATGCGTGTTTATTTTGCAGTACGAAAAAGGAGTAATTCAAAGCTTTAAAATTTAAGTAATTGCCTTTCAAATAATTGTATTTTTTTTATGAATCGGCCAAGATAATTTTACATCGTCGCTCTTTTACGTACACTAACGTTTTTGTCATCGTTGTCGGCGTAAACGCATAATGATTTGCACGTTTCAAGGACTTTTATCGATTCATGGGAACTCGTCGGCGTTAGTGTTTATGGTGGGCTCCATAACTTGATGGGGGATAAATACGAATACCTTGTTTATGTGCGTTTCATCACTCGGTTAGCGGCAAGCGGACGAAGGGCAAAAATTTATGACTATGTAATTAAAACTGTGCGCTTGTTCCGACTTCGTTCGTGTCGATTCGTCCCGCTTTTAGTATATTGAAAGGAATTCTTTTTTTTAAAACATATCGAGTGTGATATTAAAATAGTAATTTGAAATTTCAAAGTAATTTGAAATGACAAATGGTAATAAACGATAAATATTATAAATTTTAACAACCACTACGACGACTCAAATTATTCTGATTAATTTATAATTTCTTCTTTGACCGCCCACAGTGTATTTTTATAAGCTATGCAACAGCAAAGACTGTAATATATTTTTTTACCCGTACTGGTTGAATATGTACTTATAGGATTCTTTGTACCCTCGATACTTCCTAACGACTGGACGGATTTTGATCAATGACTTTTCTGTCGATTAGCATAATCACGCGATGCTCATGAGCTAGGTTTTATTCTTATAAAATCAGAATAGCGGCCGTAAGATATAAAATGGAGATAGGAACGAAAAAATATTGTTTGCCATATCGAACGACATCACTGAATAAGTCTTTCAAAATTAAGATGATATTTGCTAGACCATTTTACCGAAATCATCTCTGTTTAAGGATCACACAAACTGAATCTAAAATATATCAATAATTAATTAATAGTAATATATCGATAAAATAGATTAATCACGATTATCACCACAAGACACGACGTCAACATATCTAAGGACGAGAAAGCAATCCTAATATAGTGTATTCCTAAAGTAGAACTAAAACATAACAAATAGAAAATTCAATAAAGAAATATTTATATTTTTTTTAGTTCAATGAAATTGAACTAAAAAGATGCAAAAAAGCCTATGTAAAAATAATCGTTGAATTAAATATGCCAAATATTTATAATCGGAGCCTTTTGCAGATTCATGTTTCCTTGCTTGCTTCCTCTTACAAGAATCAATATGTATAACTTCTATTCCAAATATTTGTCATATTTCATTTGATATTTTTTACATCGTCTTGTTGCATAATAAGTATCCATGTATATTAATGCACCTATAATTTTTTGTTTATCTTTAGATTTTTGAATTTTTAAGATTAAGGGAATCCTTACGTACATAGGTGTTTATTTTTTTTTTTATTTTATAAATATTCAGAACAGGGATAGCTTATTACATATCTTACTAATAATTATTGGTAGTCCTAAATTATTTTTATTACTTAACGTAACTGATTAAAATATAAATAAACAAAATAATGTACAGATTTTTCTAGTTATCAATATCAGCATACATTTTATATTAGTTTCGTTATACCATTTAAAATGTTCGACAAAAGTTAACGGGCTTAGGAATATTTTGTATGAAATAAGTTTTGAAGATTATTCCTCGTTTTAGATGTGCAAAGCCTGCATAATTATGAAATATTTCTACAAAAAACCTAAAAGGAATAATGTACAAAAGTCATTTGCTTCTTAAAAATTTTTTTTTTCCACGAGAAAATGTTGCCCATGCATAACGTCGTAAAGCGCAGGGCTTGAAGGTGCCCATACAAAAACACAATAAAGTGTTTATGTTCTCTATAAAAATCTCCTCGGTGAAGAACTTATATTTTACGAGAAGCCGCTGAACCCAATTATACATGAATGGTTCATCATGATCAGAAGTTTCTGGGCCCCAATAAAAACGTGCCGAGATTTATGCTCAGTACAAGGGATCGGGCGGGATAACTAACGATATCATTATTGAATTTGTCACGTTTATTAGCCCGAAGCCTTAAACAAATACATTTTGGTACGGTTCAAGACGGGGTTTAGTAATTTAGTTTTGAACAGTCTAGACAAACTAGTTTAATAATTATTATAGGTGAAGAAGTATAAAACACTCATTGTATTTCTTTGAATGTACAAATAAGTAAAATGACATAGGTAATTACTTAAAATAGTAGATATTCTTTGTATATATATATTTCATTATAATGTGTCGATTGTATTTAAATTATAAGTTAATAAAATCTGACATGCAATGAAAATTTATTATTACCTCATAACCTCAAAAAAAATTAGTTGACTGACCCGAAATATTTTTATGAATTAAGTTCATTACTTTATTCCCATGAAGAATACAGAATTTTTTATAGCAATACGTCTAAATGGGAGTATTTCAGAAAGAGAAATAGAAACTTTAAGAATTGTTTAGACTAAAATCGCAATTAAATTTACATTTTTATATGTTACACATATTAGTTTTACAAGCGACTATCAATTTCTGAATGTCATAAGAGTGACCACAATTTTTATAATCTATGTTAATATCAAATTCCTAAGCTTTGCAAAATAATATCCACAGAGACTCCAGTAAAATATATCAGTTAATCTCATAAAAGTATTATAATAATTCTTCAGCCATTACAATAAACTCGACGTGATAAAACTAACGAGACCTAAGTGGAAAACAGTATTACACACTTTAAGCCCGTCTCGAGCATTTCTTATAACGAACATGTAAAGGTAAAGCCTCTATCGAGTCGCAAGAATTTAATCGAAGTCTGCGCTTGTCAATCAATAACCCCGGGCAGTTGGACCACTCTGTCTTTTAGACGAGAAATATTATGGATAAGAAAATATGATATATTATTTCATATTCATTAATAACGCTCATGGAGCTAGGAGTCGTACTGGTACTCTATCAAAGTGCTCCTAGTTACAATACGATGTTAAGTTTTAGAAAGTAAATCCACGGAGCAATGCTTAAGTAATGAGTATCACATATAAAATAAAAATACAACGAAAAAGCGACACTTTTTTATACAAAAACTAGCTTTTATTCGCGGTCCACTCGTGTGGATAGAATGAATTATTTAACCTCATATATCGACCGATTACGATAATTAATCATGATCCTGATCGCTATCCCGATCTCGACTCCGATCCTGGTCCTTTTATCAATGCCAATTAGTATTACTCTCGATTCCAAACCCGACTTCAATTTAAATAGATTTCGATTTTGATCCCCATTTCACTGCCGGCCCCCCTCTCAATTAGCATTCCATCACTGCTTCTTATTCCGATTCCCGCCATAATCTTGATTCTAATTTTGGTTCCACAATTGATTTTGATTTGATTCTATTCTCGATTTCGGACCCTCCCGGTCTCGGCTCTCGATTCTGTTCTTCATCTCGTTTGCGATTTCGATTCCGTTACCAGTTACAGTTCTATTTAGATGAATTCCGGTAAAATGTTATTATCAAAATAATATTAATGTTATATTGCTTGGAAATAGTGTAGCATTCTGTGAGTGATGTAATTTAAAACAAATATGAAGATAAAGCCAAAACTCATTGTAAATAGTCTACTTTACTCAGATAACTTTTTGTTAACGAAATAATTTTTAGAATCGGTTCAGTGGTTTGATTCAAATACGCAGTTAATGTAAGATACGAATATTAGTTTCCTTCTCTACTTATTCGTGAGAAGAACATGTCGTCACTTTTATAGTTAATGTTGTGTGGTTCTAGCTCGCAAATAAGAATCAACAAAATACACCCTTAATTTTATAAATTACACAACCCCACTCCCCTACATAATTATGAAACAAACATCTCACCACTTTTCAAAATCGTACTTCTCTCCATCAAAAGTTTCGTACAAAATTCATCTCCCTTTAACTCTGATAAATAACAAATTAGACACATGAAAATTAAAAAAAAAGTAGCTACTAAAGTAATAAAATAAATGTTATTGACTTTTTACGGTTATCATACGGTCTAAGGAAATAACATAGAGCCTATGATTTTTAAAATTACTAGTTTTTATTGTACACAAATTTTGATCAAAATCGGTCAAATTGTTCTAAAGTTTTAAAAAAGATACATACAGACAATTAGTAATGTATTATTTGCTCTTACTGTATACCAATTTTCATCACGATTTATGACACGGTTCTCAAGTTATAAAATAACATATATACATACAGACAGAAATACACAGTAGCCTATCATTTGCGCAATCACATGTTCTGACTGTAAACCAATTTTCATCAAGATTGATAAAATTTTCTTAAGTTGTAAAAGAAAATGAAGACAAACAAATAGACAGACAGGCTAACAGGCCGTAGCCTATTATTTATGCAATCACATGTCTTTAATATAGACCGATTTTCATTAGGATCGGTGAAACCTTCTTTAAGTTATAAAAACAATACACACACAAACAGACAATGGCCTAACCTATGCGCAATTATATTTTCTTACTTCACACCAATTTTCATTAATATCAGTGAAACTTTTTTTAAAACGTAAAAGAAGTGCAGACAAACAGACAGACGCGAAAAATTAAAAAATGATAAAAATGCGATCAGTTAGTCAAAAAACGAATATTTGTCACAGACAGACGCTACAAATTAATAGTAGTGTATATAATACACGATGACTCACACTAATGTGATAAGCGAATCCAGAAAGGAAATTGGCCATTATAAACGCGCTAATGCCCGACTAGAAGTGGTCAGTGGTGATTATCTTGGCAAGTTTTTAACATTTTAAGCTATTATTTATTAATGTTTTGTTTTATATTACATTAGAATTCACTCCGTTCACATTATAGTATTATACTAAAAACGCTATAAAATGGACATTTGGTGAATGGAATACAAATAAAACGATAATTTTGCTACTGGATAGCTAATTTTGAATTAAAGTTTTTCGAGATTTTTATTGATCCCCAAATTTATTTATGATTTTCGAAACGAACACTTTTAAAATTAAGTGACCTATAGTGATTTGGTAGACTCCAATAGAATTTACAATCTTTGTTACGATCAAACATATAAACTTATTTAAATGACAAAATATTTAGTTCCCTGATTAGACCAAACTTTTATTATGTAATTTTAAAATTTTATTTTATTATATAAGGCCGGTTATAACAATAAATGTTTCTTGATGTTCGATGCATATGTTACACTATCAATTAGATATGTGTTTACGGTGATATCGTTCATGCAATTTGTATTTACGTAGAACTTTTACGTATGAGTAATAATAATTGTAATGTAACCATTATAATTCTTTCATAAATTCATAAGTCATGACTTATGAATAACTTCATAAATCATGACATATCGCATACCAATTAAATACTAAATATAAATTTTTAAGTATATAGAGCGTTTCACAACAGTCCATAGACTTAAGAGATATAAAAAAAAGCATGAAAACGTCTACACGACAATAAATTATTTAATTCGAATGAATAAAAAATCTATTACAAAAACTACTAGACAACGCAGATACATAAAACTACACGGATTTACCATAACTTCAAGAATTCTGATCTGAATTATGACAATAAAAGATTCAACACAACGATGAAACGGAATAGTTAGCAGACGAAGAGGCTAAATTGAATACGCTTGAGAAAACGAATTTTAAAGAAATAACTGAAGCCAATGTCACGTTTATAACATAAAAACCACACAATTGGAAAACTTCTGGAGTGGATAAGTTACAAAATTATTGGAACAAAAATTGACTTCTACACGCAAATGCTTAGTTAATAATTTAGCAGATCTTGTACTAGGAAATCAAATACAATTCCAATTTAATTGTTATTTACACGAAAACTAAAAATTCATCACAGCCCTCCCAATACAGACCAATCACATGTCTCCACACATATTAACCTCAATGATTACGAATAAAATAAACATACTTATTGAGTAAAATATATGATAACCAAAAGACAGGAAAGACGCAGGCGAGATCACATGGGATGCAAGTACTAGGACTATTTTTCATTTCAAAGGACCAGTATATGCATTATATACACATAAACTCTTATTTTGTTATAGACATATAACAATGCCAAAAAGAGTTCGAAAGACCGACAATAAGATCAATGAGGCGGTCGACGATGTCATAGTCAAAAAGAGAACTATTCGCAGCGTTGCCAGGGATAGAGGTATCTCAAAATAATTGCCACACAATATTACACTAAAGGCTCAAGAAGCTTGAGACGATTTTAAGTATCGGTTTGTTTAGAAACATAGGTAATGAAAAATTTTTACACCCAAACAGGAGGTATTATTAGCTTCGTATTTAAAGACTGCATCTAAAATGTGCCACGCCTTGGCCAAAATTCAAACATTTCAGTATGCTACTGCTAGTAATATACAAGTTCTGTGTTACTGAAATACAAATAATAATACTCATTAGCTTGAAGGTTTTATGCATAGACATTCACAGTTGATTTTACGTTAACTAGAGAATACGTTTCTGAATCGTGCATCCGGCTTCGACAAAAATAGTGCTTATGTCTCTTACAGAAATTTGGAAGCACTCTACAAAAAATAAAAATTTTCCCTAATATGATATGGAATAGCGATGAATCACTAAGACTCCGAAAATAATTGCTGCCCGAGGCGCTAAATAAGTTAGTCAGATTACTTTTGTAGAAAAAGATGAATTAGTGACTTCTATTTCTTATCAATGGCGTTAGAAGTACGGTGCCACCAGTATTTGTATACCTAAAAATTCTATTTAAAAACAAGTTCTTAAAAGGTTGTCCAAACAGCAGCCTCGGATTAACATATACTACTTGATGGATTACGGAAAAAAATTTTTTGGTTGTCTTAAAACATTTTAAAAACCACTCCAACCTATCAGTTTATAACAAAGCTTTTGTTGATCATGGATCAATTCAATTCAACCCGTTGATCAATTCAACCCGTGTCAAGAAACCAATTTTTGATTTTGCTACGGAAAATACTGAAACACGATAATTTTGACATTGCCACCCTACGGCATCACCTCGTGCAATCTATAGATCTAGCAGTTTACGGACCTTTTAAAACGCGTTATCATCAAAGAATGAATAACTGGATGACAAGCAACCCAGGACGAAGAGTCACAATATATGAAATTACAGAGTCGTTAACTGTAGCCTACAGTAACTCATTCGCGATCACAAATATATCTGTGGTATTGTATGTTGGTTGCTACGAATGCAGGTACATTTTCTTAATACTGAAAAAGTAACTGCTACAAGTTAAACATTAGAATCCGAACAATTTGTGAGGTGGAAACTTCAACTTCTACACTACATCTTCATATTTACAAGTAACAAGAATTGATATTAGTCGTAAGCATATTGTATTGTAAGCATATTGATATTGGGCATAACCTTTCCAGAACAGATAAGGCCATATCTAAAAGCAGGCTTTTGGATATGGCAGAAATTAAAAAATAGGAAGAGTAAAAGCAAAATTTGCTATTAGTACCAGCCCACCAGAAAAAAATGAACTGCAAAAATCATTAGAAGAGAGGGAAAACTAAGGGAAAAAAAGAAAAAAAGGAAGAAAAGACTAGTGCCAAAAAAGAAAATAAAAAACATGCAATTGTTTCTTCTGAATCAGAAGATAAGGTGAAATAACTATACATGATACTTTGGATGACGATGATTTAATAAAGCTTGCAGAACTGGTGAGGCGTGAAGAGAACATCCAGAAAGATAAGGATGACTGTGTTTGTTATATCTGCGATAGACTTTATAGTGCTAGCCAAAAAGAGTGGCTAGCATGCAAAATTTGTACCAAATAGTGTAATGAGTCATGTGGAGTTAAGGGTGCCTTAAATTTCCTTTGTCAATATTGTTCTTAATTTACGCAATACGTTACATAATCATGTTGGTTACACGTAAAACTGAATCTATAAAAAGAAATCTTAACTCTGTATTGTAGCGTACTTTTTTTTTAATGATTAAAGATTTCATACAAAAATATTTTTATTTCGTTTAATTTTTACTTTACGAAGACTTTTTAGTATGAACTTATTAGTTCATTTGTATCCAATTCATGAAAAATTTTGACCTCTTCACACTCAAGTGTCTTTGAATCGGACGATTTCCTCTTTTTAGTGTATTTTTTTAATTTCTGAGAACAAACACTAAAATTAAAATGAGCACACAAGTAAATTATGATTCTTGTATAAATTGTCTTCAAATTAAATTCCTTTTATTATTTTTCACTGCAATATGTTTTTGGCTATGGACATAACAAACAAAAATGTCCACTCCATAAAGGACATCCCCTAATTGATGAATACAAACAGATTTTTTTTAAATATATGCTCATAACACATAGAAACATCAACACACAAGACAAGCATTAATTTTTTATCAAATTAATTTTGTCTTGTGCGGAAATCGAACCCACGGCCTAAGCGCAGAGTGTAGGGTCGCTACCAACTGTACCAATTAGGCAGTCTCATTTTCGTATTTATAACTTTGTGGAAACCACATCTATCGTAATATCTTAGAAACGGAATATTTCGGCGAGGCTCAATCGAATTCAGAATATTATTCTATTTTCAAGTACGTCCCAAATTGATAATCTTAGTTTTGTCACATTTAATGAATGCAATGTAAACATTATAAGTCCGATAGTTAATTAGGATATCCCTTTTATTCTGTCCAGCGATAAAAGTTCCCATCGGCCCGTGATAAAAGTGACCAAGTTAATAATTTATTGGACATTCCAAGCAGAAACTTCGTAAAAATAAACATGAATGGCTGCCTTATTGGGGTCTGATTTAATACAGCCAATAAAACAGTAACTAACCTTATATAAATTACTAAACAAATAAATAACGCTCGTAGTCATCAAAGCGTATCTCGAAAAACCAGTTACGGTCAGCTCCTAACCGAGGCGACCAAAGTGAATCGTGAAAATATGATTTGTTATTTGAGATGTTCATTTTGATGATTAGGTATCGTTGTATTTTAGCATTAAAATAAAAAAATATTGAGGATCTGTCGTTTGTTTTGAAGTAATAATTGCTGACATTGATCAAAATTTCACCATAATATTTTTTTTTGGATTAAAAATAATTTCTGAAAAAAGTTAATTTTATTAAAATAATAGTCATATTATTTTTAAATAATTTTATTAGCATATATAAACTATCGGTCGAATGGAGAATATTTGCATATTACGCAATTTTTGTTTCATAACAAAGAAAAATACGCTTTCAATAAACTGAATATTCGTTTTCAAAAAATTATTAGGTTATCATGTTCGAAATTATTTTGAGGGTAACAATTTCCAATAGTATTTTTAAAATATTGCAAAACTACAATTTTTCTTCATGTGCACTATACAAGCACAAGCAACTTTTTGCTTCGCGTGTAACTTTTTGCGTGTATTTTTTAAATGTTTTATAATCATCAATTACTTTTTTTTTTAATTTTGAAAGTTCCGCTCACTTCTTCATCTATTCCTTCTGCACCCATCCACAGTGGCCTAATATATATTATAGCTCTCATGTTCGTGAATAATATTTGTATTATTTTTATTTAACTTTCGAAATGACCATTTTATATTGTCTTTGGTATGGATATAATAATGTAATATAAATGAATTTAATTACAACTAAAAATATATGAAAATGTTAATGTATTACATTTTTTCTTAGCGTTTCGCCGCGGCCGGCGAGAACTTAGTAACTCGCATGAGTGCATACCAAATACCAATGCTAAATTAATATTTGAAAATAAGCATTTAAAAGTAAGCATTTTTGATAATTAAAAAAATACTACAGTACATAATTTTCAAAGTTAAAAATATGCCAGTAGTCGAGTTCAAAACTTCAAATATCTTCTTGAAATGGTAGCTCCTAAAAATATTGAACTCGGAATGACGTTTAGAAAAATATGTTAAATATGTTATAACCACAAAAAAATGTAAAAATTAAATACAAATTTTGATGAGGAAAAAAGTAATTTGGTTTTTCACCAATAACTCATTAAGTAAAATGGTAACCAAAATCAATAATAAAATCATAAATAGGAGAAAATTTTCAATAGTACAATAAATTTGTAAACTCTATCTTATTTTTAAAAATTTTAATATTTGAAATGGGCCTTCGCGTGGCCATTTTAGGATGCGTGCGCGACCTATGTAGAGAGTTAGATACGTCACGTAAAATGTTTTTTTTTTTAAATAAATATTTCATATTTATAAAAAACTTTGAACTTGTGAACTACACTACAATTTTTATGAGATCTCTGAACTCGATGATGAGGGTAAAGATTTGGTCGATATGGTGATTATAAAACTAACGAAAATAGCATAGCTTATATTTGAAAAAATCATACTCAGCGTATTTGGTCATTTTACCTGTTTTTGTAATATGATGACTATCTTTTTACAAGTATACTCAATTTTTTCCCTCACTGAGTCCAAATGAGGTATAGTACATAAGGAAACTATTAAAGTTAGTAATGATGTTTAGCAATTGATTTCTTCTTGGGCAATGTACTTGTACGATTTGTAAACTGATAATTTGTAAGTCATGCAACTACAAATGTTGTAAGCCGCATAAACTAATTTTAGTTTTAGTGCAGCGCATACATATAATGGGTATTCTTTATACTAGTTATATTTATTATGTACCTATGCATGCATATAGCACCAGTTTAAGATGGAATAATATTGAATTTGTTGAATAACAAACATCTATGGATCCCTTAAATAAACGACTAGATAGCGATTAATCTAAGTACTTTACAATGATTTATCTCATTTAATGCACTAACCGAGGTTCAAATGCAAAGTTTTCAAAATGCTATAAAGGAAAAAAAAATGTCAATAAATATTTTATGTTTTTCTCATTAAATCGCTAATAATAACATAATACCACCTTCTTTCTTTGCCTGGAAGATGAACATTAAACTTATCCGAGATCCCGAGTAAGGCCATAGAGCGCCGGATAGGCAACGTCTAATCACGATATAGTCATTAAAGCGATGTAATAACTCTTCAACATAGTAGCGCGCTTACGCGAAGACCCATAATTCTTTCTTAAGGTCCTTTTTAAATGGCCACCGAGATTGATGAAGATCTCCTCGGGTGGGCCTTATTAATAAGCCTTAGGATTCCTTCAGTGCGGTTGTAAAGGACTTTTGTTCGAGCGGGCGACGTTGCCGCGTCTCGAAATATTCCCGTGCGTCGAATAAATAAAAAATCCTCGTCGTTTTCGACGAGCGTACTTGTGCACGTGGTTAGTTTTCGACAACAAAATCTCCGTTTTATTGCCGGTTCATCGATATGTCGCATACAGTGTTTCCACACAACGGGTTTTGTACGCGAGCCGAACCGATCCGGCTGCTCTTTTATGAGCAGCGGCGAGGCTGGCGATAAATAAAGACACAATAATCGTCCGTGACGAGCGGGACAGCCTCCGAACTTACACAATGTTACCGTCTACGTTATTTATGAGCTTTATCGTAATACGCATACGAGTGCGACCGCTTTCTTCGCAATTTCATTCTTTTATTGCTTTTATTAGAATGCTCCATTTTTTATGCTCGTACGATTTCATTTGCTTTACATTACATTTTATTATTGACCGGTTTCTATTATCGTCTTAATGGTAACTCCGTCTTATCGTCAATAAAAAAAAATAGCCCTACTTTTTAAGAGAATTAGAAAAAGAAAACTTTTATCTTTGTGTTTTTATTTGCCATCTAAATTCTTCCATCCGTCTTTTCGCTTTAGAAAATAAAAAATATGCGAAATATAAAAAAAAATCTATAAATTTATTTTAATATTGACCGGTACCTGCTCGTTTTGCTAGACGTAAATAAAAAAATAAACATGATTGTTTTTTTTATGATTAAAAAATTGCCTGCGGTTTCGGTGGCGAGAGTATGCAATGAATTTCTAATAATTTTGACTCCGATCATGACCCTCTAATGACAATTCTGGTTCCATTATCAGATCCGGCCCCTATTCAGCTCTTAATTCCAATACTGGCTACAATGCCGATTATGATCCATATTGGGCACTGATTTTAGTTTATTTACTTATAAATTACCATTCAAATAGGTATTTATGCATCTTTTAACATAAAAGTTATGATGTATGCTTGCATAGAATTAATGATGTAACAGCATACATCATTAATTCTATGCAAGTCTTAATTACATGATGTCTAATCGTTAACGAGTGATAAAAAGGCAAACATCTACTTTACATTTATAATATTACTACTAGCTTGCGGGCAGACGTTGTTCTACCCTTTCTTGTCAGTGACTCGTCCATCTAGTTAATGCAAGCTCCACCAGCATTGACATAGAATTAATTTGTGTCAATCGATGTCAATCTCAATCTCAGTTTCGCTGTCCACTCCGATCCCAATCTCACTTTTGATTTTGATTTCGACCTCACATTCGATTTCAACCCTAGTTCAGTTCTTAATTTCAGTCTTGGTCTCGTTGTCGATTCTATTCCCCGTTTCACGGACCAAACTACATACAGTATGCAAAATTTTATTAAGTTCGGTTAAGCAGTTTCGGAGTAAATCACGGACTAACATTGTGACACGGGAATTTATTAAGATATATATATATATATATATATATATATATATATATATATATATAGATGGATAGCCTAGTAGCACCTATCTACAAACGATTCCGCTTCGAATGATGAAACTTCTAGATAAGTCCGATGAAAAATGGTGAAAAACTAGATACGTCCAGTATGAACGTATCTATATGGGAGTTATTGTATTTTTTAATTGATGTTCGGACAAAAAAAATGTGCTCGGTTCATTTACATATACATATACACTAGCTTTCCGCTCGCGGTTTCGTTCGTGTAGAATTTAGTCTGGCAGCTAAAGTTCTTATCATAACTTAACCCCCTCCGTCCTTCAACGGTACCCTCCCCTCGCCAGTCTTTGTATACTTTTCGATATGTCGAACGCGTCGTAATCAGAAGGTCGAGTATAGGTTTTTGCTTTTTTTTTCTTTTGAACATTGAACGTTGTTTTTGTTTCTCTGTTGTTGTTCGTTCGAATTGTAACGTCTCTGTAGGCTTTCAACGCTGACAATATTGTATGCTTTGTAACTTCTTAGGTTGGATCTTTAAAATAGGATAGCTGTTTTTTCTGACATCGATTAAAATGAAATAAAGCTTAGGTATATTCCACAACAACTGAGCTCTGTCTACTCGTGAAAAACATATTAAACCCATAAAATTGAGGAATTGGCACAAAATTTTCAACACTAGAGCCGACATTTTAGTAAAATTAAATGAATGATAAAAACATTTAGGTTTATTTCCAAAATTATGAGAGCAGAAAAAGAAGACTATTAATTCAAAACGAACCAAAATGTATAAGGTGGTTCATTTCAATGTTAATCTTTAAATTTGTTCTATCTAAGCTCGTGTGAGTTCTAAATCTATACATTTAAAAGTCACATAAATTACTTCTTAAAGCTGTCTCAAACTGTTAGACCTTTGACTTACTAAATTTAGTAATTCGAAGGTCGAAATAACAAGTTAAGATGGATTGAAGTAGATGACTTTCTAGATGTAGCTTTATTATTTTATTACTAATTATCATAATCATTCAGTCGCTGAGATCATCATCTTGACGAATTTAATGACATCCGTACTGTAAATAAATCAAATAATTTAATTAATCATTAATCAAATAGTTTTTGTGGAAAATAAAAGAAAATGCATTATGAACGATTTAAAATTAATAACAGATTCGTCCTTCGTTTAGCATAATCTAATAAAATACTATAGCCTCCGATGTAATGACAGGCTTTGCGTTTATGATTCGTTTATTTCCACTATTAAACATTTAAATGATAATGGTTGTTAACTAATTTTTAATCGTTATAGATCAGTTTAATACGACGTCTGGTTGTCGTCATATTAAGTTTCGATTATTGTCATCTTTTTAGTAACAATTGCAAGATTAAGACGAATCGAATGACTTAAGAATCATCAAAATCAGTCCTCGTTTCTGGTCTCTAGAACGCCACAAACAACAATATAAACGGAACATCCTTTGCGTCGCGCATGTAACTTTATAAAGAAAACAATTCGAAGAAGTTATTTATTCCTTTATTTTAATATATTTATGGAGACACAGAAATTAAAAAATTAGCAATGCAGAGTACACAAACAGAAACAAACACTATTGCATCAGTTTTATAAATCAAACAAAGGATTTTCATTTGGGTTGTTGAAGTTGGCGGCACCCACGTTTGAAATTACCATTTTACTTATGTAGCAGCAAACAAATGTAAGTTTTATGTGAACAAATGTAAACGATACGTACAGAAGTTGAAGTTCTCTTGTACCCTTAAAAAGTTTTAAATAAACGGTATATTTAAACAACCAAACGTAAAAAAAAACAGCGAACAATCAAATTATAAAGTGCATGTCGCAATATTTTGAACGGGTGCGGTCAGGTGCACATACATTCGAAACAGAGAGACGAAAATAGGTGTACTTTAAAAAGTTATTAATCTAAGTTTTTATACCATTATGGCACAGACTATAAAACTTACTTCGCCCTCTTAAACTTTTATAGATAAATATTACAAATATTTTTCTTTAGTAACTGACAACATAACGTCGTTACAGGCATAAAGGGGTATCGGAATCATTTCACGGTCGTCCTCTATAACCAGTGTGACCATAAATAATTTAAGCAGTGCACTGCGAGGAACACCTGCCTTATTGTTGTTAATTCATGTCGTCCATCACACTCCGCAAATCGCGGCCGCGTACGCCTCACCTTGCTAATTGTTTCCGACCGGCGAATATTTTCGATGTATTTAACCGAATAAATTTATTATTTTCTTACATATTTAAATGATGAAAAAATTTAAAAACGACAAAAAATTAAATGAAGAACTGCTAATATATATGTATATTAATACGATATTTTTCTATTTTCATACATCTATACGTACATTTGATGAGGATAGTCAAGAGCTTCTATATTTCAAAAAAAAAAATGTTAAAAGTAATAAAAACTTTGAAAATTTTTCATCACTTATGAATTTACCAATTATATTTAAAAACTGCATAAACTGAAATTACACACCTATAGCTGTGTAAAATAAAATAATAACGAATACTTCAAACGTACAGTATACAGTGTCAGTACTCACGGTCCGCTACCTTGCACTGTGTAATAATATATACCATTTCCAGTCATTCCTCATAATAAAGAAATACAAAGAGCCGACGAAAAGAAAAACTGTAATTGTTAAAATAATAATGGTTTCCATCACATAAGTGATTAAGGTATTAATTAAACGTGGGAGAGACGACCCGCATAGATCATTACCGCCAGTAATTTGACGTGCTCTGACAGCTAATATTATACCGAAATTGATTTGTGTTTGAAGTTGAATTAATTGTGACAGAGTCAATAAGCCACCGCTTTCTCACAAACGAGAATAAGTCGGATATAATCTTACTTTTCAAAAGACCATAAAACGAATGAAATTTTGACATTCGATTTTGACTTCTAATAAACACATTTTATGGTTTACTTTTCAATACAAAAGTTTGTAAGACCGAACCGCCGTGTTTCACGTTTCCAATAGATGCCCAATTAAAATTGAAAGGTATTGTTCCGAATAGACAAGTTAAAATTAGAGAAAAGTCCAGTCGAACATACAAAAGTTATTTAATAAGTATAGTAATATAGAAAACGATATGAGTGTATTTCATAAAAGATTATAATGATAAAATTTGGAAAAACAGAAAATATATACATACTCCAAATGATGAATAATTATCAAAATACAATTAAAAGTTACCTGGACATCGCAAAAGTTATATTTTAAGAATCTATAATTTTTTAACTATAGGTAAATATATTTATGTACAAAATATTACAAAACGACGTGATACATTACAGTTCTATGTCGTACAGTAAAATTAAAATGACTCTGGGTCTTTATATTGTTATCAAAATAGTCCCAGTCCTGAATTAACCTAGTTCGAGAGACCCCCTCCCTCAAAGGTCTGCCCTTGGGAAATAGCCTAAATTAGGTATAAGGTTATCTTAGATTTTTATTAAGAATTTTATCGGTTTTAATATATACATATGCATAGAAAATCATTTATTTCCAGTTGTAATACGTTAGTAATAAAAGAGTTTGTTGTGTTTAAGTAAAAAAATTATTCCTTTTTTTTTGTTCTTAGCGCCCATTAGTGGAGTTGTATATGATATGAATAGTAGGTAGGTGTAGAAATGGAAAACTCATTTTCGCATCAATAATTATAAAGTAGTTCGAAAAATTGACAAAAAAAAAAACAAACTAAATACAATAGAAATCACCAAAAGGTGGCGCGCAGCAGAATGAACATCATGAAGCGGCAGAACAAGGGCCGCCTTAAACATGACAGCTAGTTACTGGCCGACAATGCCGGCGAGATAACGAGACGGGAACCCATTTAAAATTCCTCTAATCGAATATGGCTTTTATGGTTGCGTTTAACACGATTATTATATTTTAAGAGGTTTCATATGACTTGCGTTTCGTGGCGCGCCCGCCTCGAGGTGTCGAAGAATGGCCGCCGCCTTGATTGATGATGCGCGCCGCGAACGCGCGGCCGCCGGCTACCGCCGCCGCGGCCCGGGGGCGCCCGCGACCCGCCTAGTCATTACTTATCGCGACATAATCGAACACGCGTTATATGCGTTGTGTCGGCTTTTAATCGGCCACTGCCGAGACAAACCCTCCCGCCATGTTTCTATGTCGTATCCAACGTTCTGGAACAATGAGGGTCGGGGGCTGCTAGTCCCCGTCGTCATCTATGCAGCGACAACGTCTGGATTCGATGACTTAATGTGCTCTGCGAGGCACGGATTTAATAGTTTGATTTTTCTCAGGTTAACAGCTCGTTGGTCAATCCACCTGTGGCCGAAATATCAATCTTGTACCTTCTAGTACGAAGTCGACGCTCTTGACCGAGCGACCGTCACAACACTAACTATATATCATCATGATACATTAATAATAATAAGGCGTTATCCGAAAGTGTAAACTGTGAGATATGATTTCTCACTTACACTGTAATTTTTGCGTTCATATCGTGTCGACAACGGGTTTAGAAAAAATATCTCTCTCAATCCAATTAATCGTCTATTCCTAAAATGTCAACGACGAGGACTGATTTGACAATATCAATGTGATCTTCCCTCCGACGGTGTCACATTCTTATGTTGTCAAAATGCAATTTTTTCTCATTTAATTCGTTAGTGTGTGTAAAATAATTTTAGATTATTCTTAATTTTTAAGATTGTAAGAAACGTCGTCAATTTTTTCTGATGGAAAGCCCAAAATTTGTTGTCTTTTTTATTGTAGTAAAACTAGAGAATTGCAATAAACATTCATGCTTATATATAATTTAGGGAAAAGCTTCTTTTCCTATTTCATATACAAATTAAGATATTTTTTTATCATGTTTTATTCACATTTAATTATAATACATATATGCTATTTTAATAAACAATTTGTTGCCATTTTGTAGGCAGTGACATAATCCAATTGCTATTAATATTATTGCATTAACCTGCGACAATTAGTTTTGACAATCTGTTCTTGATGTTAACCTAACACTGCCTAAAAAATTCAGAAGAGACCAAACTAGATGAAAATCTGAGGATGCAAGGTCAGGGCTATACTATGGTGGATGCATTAACCCTCTCTCAATATTTACTGAGAAGGCTAATGATGTGTGTGATCTGACGTTATCATGGTGAAAAACCACACTTTTTCTGTAAATCAATCCCTACCGTTTTTTCTCTACTTCTTGCTTGAATTGTATTAGCTGATGGCAGTAGAGATCCTAATTGATGCTTTTACCCTGCGGTAAAAGGTCAAAATGAATAATGCCTTCCAATCCCATCATACACATAGCATCAACTTATTGCGACTTCATCCGGGTTTTACTATAGTCTGTGGAACTTGCTTGCCTTTTGGCCATGATCTTTATGATTTTTTTCGTATTTTCTTATCGTAGGTAATCCATTTTTCATCTTAAGTGATCAATTTTTTCAAAAATGGTTCGGTTTTCGGTTTGGTTCATTAAGTTTCAAAAGAGAATCGCAAGTGAGTGCACGCTTCATTAGATTTTTTCAGTGAGCTCGTGTGAGACTTAACGAGCTTTTATGGATATCCGGCTTTTAGCAAATGGTTCAAACTGTTTTGTGGTCAAACCCCAGCACTTCTGCTCGAATTCATCTGTAACACGTCAAGCAAAACGAGATTCATTTCTGACATCAAAATTACCAGAGTGAACGCTTCAACCAGTTTTATTATCGACATTGCATCAGGTCCATAAACGTAACAAATTTTTTCGCGGCTTGTGGCGCGTTTTTCCTTCGTTTGCAATAAATCTTCCAAATTTATCGAATTTGTATGTTCAATTCATTCATTTTGATGGGCAGAGAAATAATAGAAAAATGGTGGACACCGTTTTTATGTTTGTTTATTTATTTTTTACTGTCATCTATTTAATGGAATCACAACTAGCCAGATAAAAACAGCACAAACAAAATGATTTTACTTCAACTTTTTAATTATAAAATAAGAAAAAAAAGTTTTCCTCAACTTAATATATATATATGCAGAGAATTTGTTGTACCTATATGAATAGTGATTGTACAAAGTGTTACTCATTTGCACCAACTGAAACGTTCAAATATTTTGTGCACTTCCTTGATAATTTATTTCTATCGTTTATTCAATACATTTTGTCCTCGAACAGAATACAGGTTATTTCATTTATAAAAACAGAATCTTTCTTTTAAATATCAGAAAAAATTGTAACCGGTTATTACTAGCAGTAATAGCGAATTTTACGATCTAACTTATCTATAATAATGGTGGAATCATTGCTTCGACAGGAGAGTAAGGTAACAGCACAGAAGTAAATCGGGGATCATGACTAATAGTGAAATCAAGCGGTATATAAAATGAAAAGATATATTTTCCGTCCATATGCAAATTTAAATCACAAAAAAAACATTTTTTTTTTTCATTTTTAATTGACACTCAGTATAGTGTGTGAGTATAACGACATTTTATTTTAAAGAGTTTTTTTTAATAAATAGATTTTATTTTAAATAATAAAATCTGAATAAAATGAGTTTCCGGTCACTATTTAGATACAATAATTAATATTGTTATTGTATTTTAAATAAAACAATTTACCAAGAACTTATATAAACTTCTAACTATTTGAATATTTTCGCGATTTCATGAAAAGAGCAATTTTGTGAGAAAGGCAGATTTAGTAAAGAAAAATTTGCGCATGATATCATTAAAGGTGTTACAAAAAGCAAGGCACAATATCAAATTATACTGACAACACTCTAAGTTATTCATATTTTTAGAAAATTTTAATTAAACAATTATTATGGAACCCCATATACAGTATTTGAAAGAAATATTAAAAAAATATGAGAACAATGCCACGGTTACTTTTGGATTTTTTTTAACCTTAACATAGTTCCTTTTTGAAATGACGAAAAAGGAAATATATGTTTAAAAATGACAGTGTTCAAATATTGTTAAGAAAAATAAGAAGACCACATTGATATTTTGAAATGTGTCATAATTGACTGTCACATGATTTTTCATAGTTAAACAAAATATTAAAAATACAGTAGTGTCATAAAAATGGTATATTATTTAACTTCCGGGAACGTAAAATTATTAAGAAAGCTTTTATTGATATATAATGACTACAGAGACCTTACACCGCATGACTTTATAAAAAATATGTAGAACAGTCTGGTGACTCGATAGATGAAAAGAAATGTAATTGGATGACGGAAACATTTCTAGGTGTACAGAAACATAGACAGTTTTTAAGAGAAGTTGTGAACAATATCACCAAAGAATTTCAAGAAGAAGAACAAGATTATCTGACTATTATATTTTATAGTATAATATTTCAAATATCTTGGAAGTACAAAGATTTACTATACAAGTGCCTTCTTAATTTGAACAAAAATCTGGTAGAGGTAATTGTACAATTTTTAACAAATGATAAAGCATTGGATTTCGTCAGGGAAACTGCTCAATCATTCTATGATATTCGTTACGTCTCGGAAAAAATATTGGCACCTTTACACGCTTGGCAGCCTTTTATCGCAGACATTAAAACGAAATATATGGAATCTATTCAAAATATGAAAAAGCCTCCTACTGTTCCAATACCACCAAATTTATCCATTAAAATTAATGAAACATTGCCTACACTCGTTCCGATTCTTCCTAGTGAGCCTATGATACTCACTACGAATAAGAAAATGTTAACAAAGGATTCAATAGACGAAAAGCTTCAACGAGAGTTTGAAAGAAATAAAGAAAAAGCAAATCAGTTATTGAGCAAAGTTAAATCCATAAATAATCATTATGCTCAAAATAAGTCTGAAAGATATAATGAAACTGTAATGCAAATCAGAGAAGAACTTGAAAATAAAGAAAAAACTGTACGGTTTCGTCCTCCGAAGATAATAAATAAAAGTTCTTCAATGCCGCCACGCGATACAATAGCAACAATAAGAAGAATGAATAAAACGATGAGGGAAACTGAACAGAAAGAAATAGAATGGTTGAACACGCTACTTTCTGATTTCAAAGATATGCCAAAAATAGAAGATATAGAAAGACTCTGTAGATCTGAAAGGGAAAAAAGGAGAGTAATAGAGATTGAGAAAAAACATTTGAAAGGTCAAATTAGTTTCGAACAAGCTATCATAGCAAAAAAAGAACTTATAGAGGAAAACAAAAAAAAATATGCAAACTTTTTAAAAGAACGGGATACATGGAATACAGAAATAGAAAAATGGAGAAAAGACGAAATGGAAAAAAATCGAGAACAATTAGAAAAATCGGCCATGCAACAAGCAGCAGTACTCCAGTCTAAATATAATAATATTATAAAGAAAAAAGAGAATGCTAAAGTGATTAAAGAAGAAACTGAATTACTATTATCCAAAGCTATGAAAGAAAAAAATGAAGAACTAGAAAGACGAATAAATGTCGTCAAAGAAATTAAAGTGCTCTCTATTATTGCCAGTAAAGCTAAACTTCCTAAAATTATTGACCTAACGGAGACTTCAGGCTTAGGCTTAATGTCCGAAATGTCTATAGCCGAACTACAAGAGCGTTTAAATATTGCTAAAATGAATTTACATGAAGAGCTTAATAAAAAGACAGTCCTTTTAAGAGATAAAAAATTGACAATGAAACAGGAATTAGGAGAAACAAAGCAATTAATCGATGAATTTCTTAACGAAAGAAGAGAAATTAGAAAACGAAATAAAAACATCATGCAAGAATCATGTGACAGTGCTATTGAAGGTGTACAAGAAAAAGAAATAAGTAATTTGAAAAAATTATTAGCCGAGAAAAAAATGCAGAGTCGGTTAAAGTTGGTTGTTTGAAGTTTTGAAAATGTTATTTTGTACTATCATTTTTGTAGTTCAGCTTCTTGTTTTAAAAAAAATTGTAAGTTGGTTACTTATTTGAAAAAAAGACCTATGTATTATTAAATGTTAAAAAACGTCTTTTTTTAGTAGCATTTTTTAATTTTTATTTAAGTTCGCTATTTTTTAATTACGAATCTGATCAACTCTGTTTACAGTCTCAATCTCTATTTGTATCTCACCAGATTTCGCTCTAGATTCTGAACTTTTGATTACAAATCCAAACCTGATCTCTCAGATCCAAACCTATTTTACTTCTGAATCCTATTCTGATTATGGTTTTGATCTTGTTTTTAATTCTGGTCCCGCTCTCTTTCTGATTTCGGTTCTATTTTTTATTTTTGACCTTGCACATTATATATAAAACAGCTTCACAAAACTCATTATTTTTATATGATTCACACCATGTAAAATGTATTGCTAATAAATGGTTATTAATTACCAATTCATGAGACCGCATCTAGTTCAGTAGTAAATTTAAGAGCTTCATAAGATAATTTGAGGAAAAAGATTTAATAACCTTAATATCTTTATTCATATTAACATGCATAACGGGGTGCAAATAAGATATCAAAAATTTAATTATAGAGCTTTGAAGAAATAGCAAATATTTTCTCTTACACTTGCTTAATACTTTTATACACACACTAATAATTTTGGTTTAAAAATAAGAGAGTAGTATTGGCTATCTAAAGATAAAAATGTACAAATATTGAAATCTTACATATTGTACAAACAATGTACATAATGTTTATATGTACGAATCGATAGAAAAAAGGAAAAATGTTTATTGTCACTTTATTCTTTATACTATCTTAGACTTCTTTGATATTATGATAGTATTCAAAATTTTAGATAACATAGATAGATAGAGATATAAAGATTTGAAGAGTTTTCGTGTATCCAACTTTTAACATTTGGAACAATATTTCCCCACCCTACCCTTGCGAAAGCCTAGTGTTTACTTAAGTAAGTAACGGCAAGTACGTTTGTTTGTGACATGCGCAGTAGCTATAATTAGTATGTGAGATAAGAAGTGATGACATCTAGACCGAAACCCGGTGCTGATTAACTAATTACTTCAGGACACTGCAAACACTGAGGTTGATCTAGTAGAAACACAAGTAGCCAGATTTGTGAGATATTTTATCTTACAACTTTAATATTTATATTCAGATACTCTATTAAAGAGAATGATCCGAAACCGAGTTATTGTAAATATTGCACAAACGATCGCGATTGACTCAAAAAAACATATGAGTTTGATTTTTATTATTGTCATTATTATCCTAAAACAGACGAAATCATGAAAAATCTGTAAAGTGGTTTTGACCCTGTAGGATATCCCTGAATCTTTCCGTTATGATATTTATTGATGTGTTTTTAAACTTCTTGGGTTATTACATTGTCTATGAGCTTCTTAAGTTCAAAAATTTGGAAAACGATTGACACTTCAGGGCATCCCTAAAACTTTTTATTATTTTCGAGCTCAAAGTAATAAAAATAAAAGAGCAGTAAACTATTGAGCTTAGCATTCGTGAGATTTTAAAATTTTTCGGTATAGTTGTACAAAAAATATTAAAATAAAACACTTGTTGATAAATTTTTCTTAAACAATATCTCTTGAACAAATTTTATTTTGATGATTTAGTCAACGATCGACGTTGTTTTTTTTTAAGAAAGACAACTGGATATATTTCAAAGTTTATTGGTAGAGCAATTTACAAAATATAGTAAAAAAAAAATTATTTAAAAATTTTTCTTCAACGATATATCTTAAACAAATCTACCATTTTTATGCAGTTTTGGACAGTTAATGCGACTGTTTAGAGAGAAGAGCTGATTAAATTTTGATGTCGATGGGTAGGATAGTCTAAAGTTATTTCAAGAAAACAGTTCTCTGAAAACTTTGTTTTTGAGATTTCTCAAAATCTACTAAGCAAAACTACTTCAACGATTCATAAAATCTAAGTTGAGTGGGCCCCTTTCGAATGTCGCAAACTATGTACGCACGCACAAATGTTTGCACGTCGGCACCCACGCATGCACACATACACACATTCACACACGTGTATTGAGGTATGAAAATACATTTACGTATCATCAGGCTTAGATGTGTCGCCTGATATGTCTGAGTCAAAATGTTAATACCGACTAACGACCCTCCCCTTTTTCAAGCCTCTCAGTCCCCGCGGAAGCCGCCGTTGAGCATTATTTTGCGGAAAGAGGATCTAGCTCTTGCCCTTCCTTCTAATTCTTGAAGTCAATATAATATAAACTTGACTAAGAACTGTCTATTTGTTGTATCTATATATACAATATAACGATTAGACAGTTCTTAGTCAAGCTTATATTATATTAAGCGTTCAAGTTTTTTCGTTATTTTAAGTCTTTCAAAATTAAATTACTGATTAAGAACACGTTCAAGAAAGTATACGTTAAAATTAATAATTACACACTACATTGATAAAACAATCAGAAAGCGTAAATAATACGAGGCTGTAATTACCGTACCAGAATATTGCTTCAAAGTTTAATCAGATAATATATCTGAACCATTTTTTATAATTCGAGCCAATCGTTTGTCCGTGCGTGCGCGCGCGTAGCTTGTGTGACTCTGAGCATGTGCACGTGTGTGCGTGCGTGGCAGTGTGCGTGTGTGCGTAGATGCGTGCGTGCGTGCTTGTGTTTGTGTGTTTATATCAACGACGGGCGTCAGACCTCGATATAAAAAATAAAGGGATTCATTCTATTTCCACCCGGGCAGAACAACAAGCATGCCACCTATCAGAAAAAGAAGAACAACGTTTGCAGGGTCAGTTAGTGACACGTAAGAATAAATACGTTTACAATATATATTTTTGACAGTTCTAGAAGTTATTAATCGATTATTTAGTCATTATTAAAGTTATTAAGTCGATCTCGATGAAGATATCGAAAGTGCAAATGTGATGGTGTCTCCATGCGCAAACCGAACGTATTGGATGCGTGTATTTGTTGCCACAGTTAATTAGCGCACGAGACACAGTATTAAATCACTATGAATGCGAGTTTATCGCAACGCGTTGAGCTTGACTTGATTAATCCCATAAAAGGGTTTTATGGGATTGAAGGATGAGGAAAAAATAAGACACACTTAATAGGAATAAATTTAATTAATATAAGACTTTTATCGAACATTAATAAAAAAGAAAAGTAAAACATCAAAATATGAAAAAGAAAGAAAGGTACAAATGATTATTTTGAACTGAACTATAAATCTCATAGTATTGTATAGGTTCGAGATATAAATGAGTATCGCCAAGAAAAAGTCTGGCCCTTAAACCTAATAATAAATGCATACGATTTTGGTAACTAAGTCATCATTATAATAACACGAATAGATTAAATAAAGTAATGGATCCTTATTTTCTACATGTTTTTTTCCATTTTCCTATCTGTAATTTTGTGATTCTTTCATGTGATCGTCTATCATACGCCAACAAAAAACAGTGTATTGATTGAGTGTACGTGAATGAAAAAATATTTATTTTTATTTTTTATTTTCAATACTTCATACGAGACAGAAACCAAATAAAGATTATTTCCTTCATATTTGACTTTGCTGAAAAAATTAGAAATTATTTTAGCGTAAATTGGCCTGTACATTATTTTTATAAGGAGAACATCTATCAAAAACGTTGTAATACCTGACCAAAATTAAAATTAGTTCGAGGCCGTGGTCAGGCGATAATATTTTCCAATTATTTTGATATCTTGATATCCATATAAATTAATATTTTATTTTACATTAAGTTAGAATTCAATTTATTTACATTATATTATTACACCTATACTAAATACGTTATTAAAAGTACTGCTAAGCGTGAGTTAAAAAAAAATACCACTGAGCGGACAGTTTTAGAAAGTTTTAGTTTTTGGTTTTGTTAATTTTCCATGTGATACTCTACTTTCGAAACGAGCACTATGGAAAATAAGTGGGCCTGTGTCCTGTATTTATTGGGTTCTCCCCATAAAAATAAAAGCACATTAATTTAATTATTATTTTTTTATATTCCGAAACCTATTGTTGAATTACATATTTAAAAAAGAACCGTCCAAGTGCATGTCAGACCACGGGCAGTGTAGGGTTCCGTAGTTACCGGTCACAATATGCGGATTCGGAAGGATTTTAGTCTTATATTATGTACCTATTAATTGAGTTCATGGTTTAGCGGCTGATAACATCTAAAACGGACCCACATAGGATGATGTTTTCATTATATAACATAGTTCGTAAACTTATATTTCCTACCTACTTCACACAATTAACAACGCCATCTAAGTAATTTTCAATAGAATTTGTACGAACTTATGCTTTTGCACGACTCATAATGCGAAAGCATTTGATAGTGCTTTTTACTTCTCTAAGTACATTTTATAAGTTGGTCAACTATTACCTGTTAATTAGTAAAGACAATTTAGCTGTCTTAGTTTTTTCTTGTTTCGTTATATGTGCTACTTACCTTGAATTTTTGAAGTGAAACTTCTTTATCGGCGTATGAGAGAAATTTTATAGCAATGTAACGTTTTTCTGTTACGCGCCATCTTTATTTCTGGGTAACATTTTTCCGTAACGCGCCATATTTATTCAATGTTATTAATATCATCGTGGCATAAACATAATTGTTACTAAGGCCACCTGTCACATATACTTTCTGTCAACACCCTAGATCTATTTACAGTTTGTATATATTACATTTTCCTATTATCTAAGTTGAAACCTTTTCAACCGACATACATGAACTATATCTCACATTCTTTCATTGAGTGACTCGATTTTACATGTAGCGTTCGATAATTTTCCTACAATTCTTTATAACATCGCATTAATTGAAAAGTTTTACCTATCACCCTTCTAGGTACATATACCATTACCAAGTCTCCTACATGAAACTCTGAACATTTCTATTTCTGAAATTCAGTAGTGAGGTGAAAAATAATATTTCAATTAAGTGATTAGCGAAAAAAATTTTATAAAGTTATTGGCAAAAAGAATAAAAGATATTTATTTTAATTCCAGTGGATTTCTAACAAAAGTAAGTAATTAAACCTTTTCTCTAATACATTCAACACGTGGGTGTGATTACGATATTTATTTTTTTTTAAGGTTATTTCAGGTTAACCTTAGTTTTTGATTGTAAATATCAGTGAGTTAAGCCATTAATTACAAAAATATATAATAACGATAACAATAACAGTAATAATTCTATTATAATTAATGAAATGCTATAAACTTAGTAGAAGAAAGGTGAAATAATTGTATTATTTTTGTATCCATGTCTATGATAATAAAAGCCTTTTGCATAAACTTTATCTAATTTAGCTTTATTCAACCAATTTCTGTGAAGTTGTAAATAGTAAATCATTTTTCGAAAAATGATGTCATAAAGAAGTTTCACTTCTTACGTGTATACACTAATACACACACACTTTTTTTTTACATATCCAAGAGTATTTTTTACCATTTATTTGACAGGAGAGAGGACACTTGATTCTAACAAAAATTAGCAATTTAAAGCTTAATATTACGCGAACGAATTCCTAAATCGAAAAATATTTTTCTCAGGCCAACAATTCGTTATCCGATGATATATCACATGAAATGAATGAGGAAAAAAAATTAATCTCCACTCTACGTATTTGGGAGTTATACGAAAGAAAATTTGTCGAGATACTATTTTACCATTTTTTCCGACGTGATCAATATGTATGTATACCTGTGGAAAATGGTACCTTTACAGTACTAAGAGTCCCTGAGTTAAACCGCAAATAGGCAGACAGACATACAGACGAACGGATGATGGATATGACAAACCTATATTTACCACTGAACCCTAAAAAATGATGTGGCAACAAAACTACAATCACAGTTGAGGACAATTTGATTATTCTCGCCGACTGAGATCCGATCAGGATCGCTCGTGTACGTATAGACTTTCTTACTTCTGATCCACGTCGATATCACAGCAGCGACCCACAACAACGAGTAACACGTTTATAGCGACAAAAGCTGTCGTCGCTGTCGTAACATGTGATTTTACACCTCAAGCTGCACGAAATCATTTTAATCCGACACAGAAAACTCATCGAAACAATATAGGCCGGATTAAGGCAATAAATAAAGCCGCGGTCGTCCGTCCATTTGTATCGGCGTATAATTTAAATTCTTTAACGCCAATGTTCAAGATTACGCGGCGCGATAGAGCGCGGGCGCCGCCGCGACAACGGCAAATGAATTTATATTTCCGACCGTCGCGGCCGACTCCTCCCTTTGTAGATAATTTGAGCGGTAACGTTGAATAACTCTATTAACAGCTTCCCTTCTTTGGGTAAATGTCGTGTTTAAAGCCGGTCCCTATCTATAGGCATCACTTAGCTTAAAGCTCGCCACCATAACACAACGTTAAATATATGACTTTAAAGAATTGAAAAGAAATTTGCACTAGATGCTGCTAAATGTGTCTTTAATAATCGGCGTTTGCACATAGTCGATGTACATACCGTCCAATGTTGATGTAGAAGCAATTACATCATCCACATGCACAGCCTCCGTTGCCCCTGCCGTAGGTGTACTGGCGCCGTCGTTGATCTGCATGGATGCCTTCATCCTTTTTAAACCCTAGCAGTCACGTATTCTTTTATGGATATCCTTTGATTGTTCTTGAAACCTTTCCAACCATCTATATGGTTTTATTTGGTTTCTTGACAACTACAGGCCAACATTACTTTATTCATTTAAATTTTACTTTAACCCTATATATATTTTCTATGACTTTTTCTCAGTAATATTTTATACACGTATTTGATACATTTCGACAAAAGTTGGTGATTAAAACTTAAACAATGATCGTAACTTCAGCGAGTCAAAATTTATACTAAAAGGAAATTTTGCGACGCAGTGAAACGACTTCAAAATATCAGCTCTTCCCCATCCGCTGCGCGATACTTCACAGTCCTCAGTAAATGTAACGATTTCTTTGATCCTTTAGCTATCGAGTGGTGTAATTAAATTTTGAATGTAGTTGATAGAGATATGTAGCTGCAGCATACAACTCTATCCCCCGATTTTGTTATTACCAGTTTTCTGAAATGCCTTCTACTATGTAAGGAACTTTAAAAAAGTATTCACATAAAAAAAAACTTTCATACAATTATTACATTAAATTTCAATATCACGTATATATTCCTTTGTTTTATTTCGACACCAAGCTATTTCGTCTATACCATTATAAATATTACATGTTAATCTGTTACATAAACAAAAATTTAACATATCAGAAAATTCAACATTTATATACATAATATATTGTTGTGCTAGTTAAAGTCTCGACTTAATATAGTAAAGATTAACAAAAGTTTGTTTGTGTCATTTCAATGACAGTTACTGAAGGTGGAGAATCATTTTAGCATGTACATTTCTATCTAATTGCTGTTGTGTACATCTTGTGGCTTTGATCACGATAGCCTAATGCTATGGGCGGTCCACTGAATGCTTCAGTATAGTTCTTCGTTTCAGGCACTGGACCTCTATTGTCGTACATAAGTTTTTCTCTTACATTTCCACGACATAGGATTCTGGGTCATCTGTAACTATTCTTTGACCAGTTCTCACAGGTCAGGTGACAGTCAATTGCATAAAGGGGCGGTCTCCCACGACATAAAGTCCATTGTGGGGTCGTCACTCAAGAAAACCTTTCTGATATATTTTCCATCTAAATTTTTTGATGTATTTGTTGAAAATAATAACATTTTCCTTAATATTCAAGCGAAATGGGTAACTTTTCGATAGGCAATAAATGATTTCGTAAAAACGCGACATCGTGGACTATGGACGGGTGAGCCGCAGCGAGATTAGTCCGATAACAATAAAACGTCGATAACCACCTAATTGGGAGAGGACGCTCGGCCCACGACATCCCGCGCCCGGCCGGCTCGGAAACAAATAAATATTGTAACACCGTCCCAGATAATTTAGAAGATAACATAATGTGGTTACATTTCGAATCAGCTCATGATTTTATGGGAATCTACGACGCGTTTAACCTTCTCACTACGAGTGTGGATAAGTAATGACGGCGATATTTTCGTTTTAGCCTTTGGTAGGCGGAGGTACACAAGAATGTAATCAATGGCAGTATAACTTGAAGTTGACTTGAGAAATGAAAGCGGCAGATATGGAACTTAAAGAAGTTACAACGTCGTGATTAGCAGGCGCGCCAGATTACCGGGCAGGTGACACGAGTGCGATCGGTATATATGATCAAGTCTCTAAAGTGTCACGGGAGCCAGCGCTGTAATAGTCACCAGTGTTACGATTTCTGGTTAATAACAACTTTTTTTGATGACTACCTAATAATCTTACAAAAGATTGTAGTAGTTCACTTCGTATCGAACTAGTATCGAAGCATATCTATGTATATTATTGAACGTAACTTTTTCTTTCTTTCAAATGTGGATATGATCGATTAGCATTGGGCCAACCTATTAATACCCCATCTTAGTCGAGTGCAATACAGTGATATATTAAACATAATCATAACAATGGTTTTTTGACATATTGACAGTATTCATCTGTGAATTCGCATGTTATATACACTTAATTTCTACAATAATTTTCACTAATTTTACTTCTAAAATGTTCAATGATGTTATTAGTTCTGCTTAAAACTTTACTTATTAATTATCCTACCTCCAAAAATATTTTGAATGCAATTTGATTTAGTATATTTCTAAAAGCAAAATAAACTACATACCTGTATATAATGGTGATTACACATAGGTTTATAACTTAAACTAAAAAAATATCTTCATTTCGTTGGTATAGGAAGTGAACTTACTGATGTAATTTTTATATTATTTTGCAATTATTTAATAAAGCAAATACGAAGAATACAATTTATGATTTAATTTATCTATAGCGATATCTGAAATTATGTATCTTCAAACAGATTTAACTTAAAATCCATATAATGTACTTTGATGAAATTGTTTTGAGTATCCTTTGTGCTTATCGTTTGAGAAGTGCTTATCGTTTGAGAAATTATTGCTTGGCCGTTTCTAAACAATTAATTCGATTTTGTGTTGTTTTCGCCCACATTTGAAGAATTTGAAACATTTATGGACGTATCAATAAATATTTTCTTTCTTGTTTTTCAAAAACAAAACTTAAACTTTAGGAAGAGTCCGAAAAAAACTTGGAATGTGGCCCTGTTGATTGTTCATATTTTAAGTAATTAAACTAATTTTATGCGGATTTCACCATTATTCGAATAATCTGAGATGCCAATAAAAACGGATAAATTAATATAAAATAAGTAAACTAGGTAGTGTGTGAGGATGTAAGAGGTAGTGGGCAGGTAATGCGCTATGAGAAAAAAGTATGTAGGCGGGATAAAAGAATGAGATGTAGGCGTTATACGAAGAGATCATAATTTTAGTACTGTAATAAAATACGGATAAAATCCTAATCTACCACTTGCCACCTGTTGGTAACAATCTCAATCTAGTGTGATACACTTAAGCGTAACTAGCCAACAGTGAGCGACATGAGATATAAAAGTTTTTGTATAGAAATAATACCAATTCTGCCCTATAAAAGTAATGAGCCTCTTTGCTGTTTATGTGAAGCTTGGAGGTAGAAAAATATAATAATCATTGGGATATAGAAGCAAAGAAGGAGTGAGTCGGGATGGAACAAACAATGACTAAGGATATGGAGGGAAGGCAAAAATAGCCGTTAAGAGACAATTCCGTAACAATAATTAATGTATCATTTCTTCGTAATGTATTTTCGATCATGCGAACAAGTATATTGTTAATAAATCGCAATCACAGCCACAATGGTTTGCCATGGAACAAGACTGCAAATTAGGCGCCTAACGCGGTATTGACAGGTTTTGGCAGGACCTGTAGCCGGTGAATTAGTATTAATTTCGAGAATAACTACTACACTTACAGTGTTTCTCTCTTTAAAAGGTTATAGTTTCTTATCAAAACATATTTTGTTACAATAATGAATGAAGCCCAAAATAAACCATAAAAATAAGCGACGTATGTCTGCGAAATCAAGTATTCTCTCATGCTTACTTGTCTATGTGACATTCGTGCATTGTGTCACCAAAAGAACAAACAATATTAATTCCTGATATAAACGATATCGCCTTAAATATTAGTCTACGAAAAATATTTTAAAGAAAAAAAAAGCACGATCGGGGCAATGTTAAGTATTTTGAGTATTTCTAGCAGTTTAACAATAAAGAAAGTATAACGATTTGTATATTGTAAAATATGTAGATAATTGTATGGTTTAAGGTATAAATATAAACAATATAAAATTTTGAATTTGAGTCTGAATTTACTAATCGGGTTTGACATTACTTCTAGACTTACTTAAACTACAATAAAAAAGAATAGTAACTACATAACATTTAGATAAATTAAAGTAGGCTCTATGGCTAAATGTATCGAGCAACATTAAATGTGCAAAACGCGATTAAAACAAGAAACAAAATAATAGTTTGAGAAAATAGAAGAATAATAAAAAGATACAAAATATAAATGGCTTGTGATGTCAAGGCTTGATAAAACCAGCAAAATGACGGCTTTTTTATTAGTTGACCATCTAGACTAAAATTTTAATTCTAAAACAATAGATAAAATAATTATGTTACAGCCGAGATATATTTCAGAGCGAATTAATAAATGCAGCAGTTTCTACATTGATTATTTATTTCTCTACCTATATATAACTATATAGTTCTAACTAATTGCGATACCTAAAGCGCAATAGATATACAAAATACTTATTTATTTTGAATATTATTATTTTTTTTATTTTAGACAATAACATATAGCTTTAAACGCATACATAGTAAATATTACGAAATTTAAATTTTATTACCTTTAATGACTTGATTGCATATAAAACAAGCCTATCCTCAGGTAACTAGATTATGTATCGGAGCTATCGAAGCTGTAGGAGACAACTTAGAAATAAATTGTATTAATTATATAAAGTCACACCTATTTCCCATAAGGGTAGACAGAGACTATAAATTTCAAAAAAAATAATTTATTATCCAGAGATGTACTGTCCAGAAATATATGGCTGTCCTGAAGTTCAACTCGTTACTTAGTAATATGAGAAAGAAATAATTATAATCGGTTCAGAATTTTAAGTGTGGAGGCAATACAAGCTCATAAATAACATTTACCTTTTCAAGCAACCAAAACTCGATAAAAATCATTACGACTACTTGTAATAACATATATATTATCGGGGTGTGTTGTGTCAGGTTATTGTCCCCATAATCTTTTTATTTACATTGAAGGGCCTGTCATGTTGACCCAGTGAGGATAAGGGGCTTCTAAGTTGTATCGTCACCAATACGGTGACATCGTCCGGGAGGAAGCTTACAGTTAGAGCGAGTGGTGTATTTCGACTCGAGTGAAAAATTAGTCGATTTGTTCACGCTCAGGATTCGAACAGGACATCTTCCAAAGGCCATCGACCGCTCGACAGATGTAAAGCTGTATAAAAGCTATAGCTATATAAAACGTATACCGTCGGACACATTAAGCAAATCGCGGAAGCATCAGTAAGATATTTCGAATGGAATTCGACTGAGTTGTTTTAAGTCCCGGCGTGCCGCGGGCCGCACTGCGCGTCTCGACAGAATGTGAGATATTATTTTATGGGCTGACGTTGTGACTCGGATCGAATTACATCACACAATTTATCGCCGGCTGCTCGTACGATTACCATTGGAATTGCCTTGTCAGCTTTATTTGATCTTTACAGTTTGGGGAAATCGGTTTGGTTTCGAAAGCTCGCGATATAAGCATCATTGTTTATGGCATATATTTTGCAAGTATTGTATATATATTTTTTAATGCAAAGAACTACGATAAAAGTTAAGTATAAGATCAAATTTTTGTGCGATTTTGTTTCTAATCGATTGGACACATATTATGCGAATGTTGTCGAATATATTTTTAATATTGAAATATAAAGTAACAAAACGGACGAAGAGGAACGATTTAGAACGTTTCAAATAAAATAAAATTCAGAAAAACATAGAGACTTGTAAAATGTACCATATTAAAATTTAATACTTTCTGTAATGTCAATTTTATTTGTCTACATGTGCTCTATTTATATACATATATATTTCGCTTGTCAGGGAACGAGAAGAGTCGGCTCTGCTAATGGCGATCATCATCGACACTCAAGAGTATTATCTGCAATCGTCTCCACGTCTATGGTCTTTCCGGAAAATATTGGCGCAATCAACAATTGTTTGTGTACTGTTCCAGTCAATTTTATTGCATTTTATAACGCCATTAAGTATCGCCGAGTACATGCATCGATGTCTTATTACTGTTTATCCCCGTGTCCGCGCTTGCTCCCCGCAGTACATCAGGCAATGTACGAGGAATTATATTTTGAAAATTTGGACACATATATACCCTTTGCTAAGGCTAATTAAAAAAAATGTTGACACCTTTCCGGATAATAGCTTAGAAACTTGCCAACATAGGAAAAGTCGAGTGAGTCTAATGAGCTTTCATCCTTTTTTATTTATTTTTTTAAATAACCAACACCGTTAATTTATCGTCTGTTAAAAAGCACGCGACATATCTCAGGATAAACAGCTCGGCCTGTGCACCGTGCGACAATTAAGTCGAACGACCGAGAGAGCTCGTATCGCGTCAATAACTTACTTGTTAACTCCATTCTGACGCTGAGTGTTAAATTCATTGGTCAAGGCATTCCAAACGGCTTCCATTAGATCAACAGCTAAATTTTTATATTTCACGTTTCACGGCTACTTTTATGGAGTCTATAAGTTTCATATGGAACGTTAATTATGACCTGTATTTATTCCAGGCAGTGTTATTAACATTTTAAATATAATAAAAAATATATAGATGACCTTTAAACGGGAGTACATTTTAATTTTGTGCGTATTTCAAAATAATTGCCTAATTTCATAGCTCGCCTGGACAGTTTCAGAAACTTTATAGTCTAATAGAACGGTTACAGACGGAGTTTTAAATTTCACGAATTGTTAATGTCGTCGGTAATATTATCTCGCTACTTTTGCTTTGTCTTCGATCGTGCGCGTTTATCGGGCGAATTTGATAGCACTGCGAGACAGTTCTCACACTCCCAATATTAGGGTGACCACATTTCTGAAGAAGGCAAACCTAATTAAATTTATTATAATGAGATTTATTGCACAATTTTTTCATCAACTCTGTTGAAAATTTCATTACATGTTCACCGAGTATTCGTGCATTTTATAAAAAAAAATTGGACTCTTCTTGTCGAGCACTTTTGAACAATTTTGACGTTCACATTTATAAAAGTTGTAGTGTCAACTTTGAAATACACTGGCGCTGCATTATTGTATTTATAGTTGAACAACAAACGTATTACAGCGTCGAAGATAGACGGAGAGAGACAAATTTTAAAATAAGAGTCATTGAAAGCACACTGTTTTTCAGGAATCGGTGCCATTAAGTCTAAGAACCGCGTGATCATACTTGCACAATTGTCGATTAAGCTATTCTCCTACTGTGCAAGTACAATCACGTGATATGCAGGTCTCGAATTTCACGACACTCTATATATATACACATATACATATTCAGGTATTAAAATTACTCATAATAGAATCTTAAATAACTCGCGTTCAGTAAAATTGTGGGCGTGTGCACGACAAGCATCATGGTCACTTCGAAGGTGTCTCGGCTGCAGGAGCCGAGCGCGAGCCGGCCCGCTCAAACGACGCACCAAATTTATTGTTATTGGGCCGGCGCGCGTACATGCATCCACACTCCACGGGTATCACGACACTACAACTTTATCGGACCGCTGGACGATTCCATTATACTTATCCGAAACTAGAAGTATGGTATTAAGTTTCGTAACTGTGGAAAGTAATATTCTCACTGCATTATCATAAGAAGTTTATTTATATTTATAGTAAATTATACGCATGTAATGCGATTCTTGATAGATTTAATTTAAAGTTTGTTTTTAGGGAAAGAATTGGGTTCTGTGAAGCCCTTAAAAATAAAATTTTAAAAATCACCGTACGCACTCTACAATAAAGATAATATAGATAATGAAAAAAAATGCTTGAAAATGGCATTAATTGCATTTTTAGGTTTTTTTTTACGTATGTTGTCTTAGCACTAAATAGAACCTAAGGCAAATCAATTAATTTTCGCAGTGTATTCTATTAAAACTAACAATA
Source organism: Eumeta japonica (assembly GCA_005406025.1). Classification (NCBI taxonomy): domain Eukaryota; kingdom Metazoa; phylum Arthropoda; class Insecta; order Lepidoptera; family Psychidae; genus Eumeta; species Eumeta japonica. The sequence continues at coordinate 189,678 of BGZK01000719.1, forward strand.
AAAGTAAATAAATGTTGTTTCTCATCGAAGTCAAGTTAGTATTTTTTTTAATTCATTACAATAAATTAGGTACCTAGTTTATAAAACAAATAACTAATAATATACCGGCCTCTTTATTTTTCCATGTTACCCTAAAAAGCGTTATTTTATAAAGCACATATATTTTTTTTCCTATTTTTATAAACTTAGTTTTATATATTTAACTTTCTACCCCCTGTATCCCACCCTAGTACTTTTACGACCGGACTTAGTATGTCCTTGACGGCTAATAATATTTTTAATCTCCCATAATTGAATATGGACATTTTTCATTTTATCCATGACCATTCGTCTTTTCATATTTTACGATACTCTTTTAGATTACCCACAATTAGGATTGTGATATCGTACAACAACCCCCTTCTTGAACTCTCTTCAGTTTTTCTTGTGATTTGAGAAATTTTGCAAAAGATTTAGAACATTAATTCACATTAAATGATTACTTTGTAAATCATAAGCATCGTAAAAAATCCTCTACTATCGATGTAATCGACTAAGATAATGAGTACTTATCTCTACCTCAACTTGTTAAAACATTAACTGCGGTGTACTTCAAACTCTTATTCCAAACAATTAACTTTTAAAGTTAAAAACTAAATGCATCAAAATATGTTGTTTTAATTTCACATTTGACAGTTGATTAAGTTAGTCTTAAAGATTCTGACATTTATGACATTAAAGTAATGTCACAATGCCAATATCTCCAAGATTACCGATATTTTTCATGTTCGGCTTTTAACTTTAACAGTTAGCCATAGCCATTAACAATATCAAATGAGGAAGCCCACCATTGTAAGAGAGAGAAAGCAACAGCAAAATTTCTTTCTAAATTTAGACACTTCTATATTTGTAATAAGAAACTTTTGTGCGGTATTTTTAGACAAGTTGAACGATATGTTTACGGAAATGAGCTTTGAGAACGATTTGTATGTCGCTCTCACGTAGATGAAATAAATCGGAAACAATTTATATATAAGACCTATATATAACACAAACAAATTTTTAAGAGCATTTTAATGTGATTTGTATATAATTATAGTCGTACATTTTATCGACATCGACAATTTAATATTTCTATCATAAAGATTTCGTTGAATTATTTGTTATTTATTTGTTATAGTCAGGTTTTAAATTGTGCTCTATACAAAAACCTAAAATGCATATTGCTCGACATGTACTTAAGCGGTTTTTTTTACTGGTTTTTTATTAACTTATAAAAATTCTCTATAAGAGCATAATTAAAGAAGTGGCTTAAAGTAATGATTTTATTACAATCCCACAACATGTTTTTAAAATAATGAGTCATAAAATTAATCGTTAAGATAAACTTATTGATAAACAGGAATAAATCCCCAATTGCAGAATTGTTCTAGAGCCTCTCCTATCGGCAATTTGTTAATGACATCACCGGATGGACAACGACAGAAACTCGGGTTAAGCATCTATTTACTAATTCTAAAATATTTGACTGACAGTATACCAAGAGCTAATAATTCATTAATACTTGGAATTTTAATCGTTTTATTAAATTTTCATCGCTGTATGTAGAACTATATTACGTTGGCAAATTTTTAATTACTATTTTTCTATAAAATTATACTACTGTGCTAAAAATCAATAAGGTTTCTTGTTTCTAATGAGTTATTTGTGAATAATAAAGCAATTTATTTCTAAAATCCATACGATTTTTGCATTCTTTATTAAACTAATAAAACGATACTTATGAATTAAGTCAATTTTTAAAGCCAAAATGAAATCGACAATGTTTCTAATTGTAACATAATTCAAGGCATTGTTTTATTACGGCATATGTATATTACGCTATTACCATCACGTTATTGTTACTTAATTCTGGAATGAACATCAATAGTGGAATAATATTCTATTACATTAACAATAAATCATAGAATAAAAAGAGATTCAAATTTCAAAAAGTTACTTACGGACAAAGCTATATATCTTTCTTGTTTTCATTTGCACAAACAAAGAAACTTGAAATGTAAAACCATCTCATCGTTGAGTCATCGTCCTAAACTCAAAAGGCAGACTTTTCTCAGTCCTTAAGTTAGTGCTTATCAATCATAGATACCTTTTCTAAAATAAATCGAGTTTAAGTGTCGTCAAAAATCAAACGAACACACAAATAAAATTTTGCATACATTTTTTATCTACCGGTATGGAGTACGCTGATCGTTTTGTCTTTTTTTAATTCTTTGTCTATTTTGCCGCATGCTTTGGTATAAATAAATGTTTTACTATTATTTCATACTTCCTACGTCGTTGTCACGTAAAACTTTCATACACTATTCTTTGTGTTTTGCATGCTTTGGAAAACAATACACACATATCTACGTTAAAAAACTGGTTTATTTGTGTATATACACATTCCATAGAAGTTTCAACACTGAAAAAAAAATGTTGTTGAAATTAAGAATAGTAAGAATTAAAGTCACCATATGAAAAATGTGAAAAAATATTCTCAAGATCTATTAAAGAGCTCGATTTCCAACATTACCATAAAAGGACAGAAATAGACATCTCTGAGTGGACGAGCGCCGGCGACGACCGCTGGCCGCTCCGACGGCCGGCGTGATCTATGATAATAAATTACTTTGATTTGAGCGCCGTACGACTTCTGGCTTTTTGTCTTGCGACAATCGTTTACGATGTTATCAAAGGAATAAGTAGCTTCTGAATTTGCAATTTATGCGACGGAACTTGGTTGGCTATTATTTGAATGTGACTAACATTTATGTAGGAAAATACCTATAGTAATATTAAATACTTACATCTCTACAGTAATAAAAGTACTCCAGGGGGTGCCCACCAGATCAATGCCCGTTCGGCTTCGCTCAGGGGCACATGGGCACACGAACCCGTGAGATGGTAGTATACTTCGACACTATTCTTCCCACCCCAAAACCTCAATATCCCATCTATCTCCTGTCCTTCGTACTACCTTATCCTTACTCTATGAAATAAGGAAAATAGTTGGTGAAAGAAGAAAGCATAGCTGTATTTACTGTTTGCAAAGGCCAACCACAGATAGCAAAGAAAAAACAGTTTGAAAGGTAAAGTAAAAGAAGCTGAAAGTACATATTAAGATGCAAAATTGAGAGCTAAAGAATATGTGAAAAAAAAAAAGAAATAATGACAGGATATTCTCGTATTACTTCTCGGCAAACCAAATTTTATTTTGGAATATGGTGAAAAACACCCTGAATAATTTCAAGACATCGTGTACAAACATGATCAGAGACGTTAGCGGATGTTTACTGAACGAGGAAAGTCATGTGAAGAAGCTCAGAAGAATGATTTCAAATGTTTTTGTACATGAGGATACAGTTACAGATGATAATTGCAATAGAATATCCGAATCATAAAGAAAATTAAATGAAATTATGGTGGATAGAATTATTAAAGCACTAAAACGCATGAAAGTTGGAAAATCTGCTGGATATGATAGGGTTTCGTCAGAAATGTTGAGGTGTGGTGAAGGTATAATAGTAAGCCTGCTGTATCAGCTCCTTAATAAATGCCACAATAGCTATAGGGTACCTAATGGCTAGTGTAAAGCCATCATTGTACCCTTTTATTAATGGAAAGGTTTACTTGACATAGGAGTTGCAGGAGATAGCAACTAAAATGAATGATTCTGTTAAGAATAGGGTATAAAATTACATGTCGACAAGACTAAGGTAATGGTGCTTAATAGAAGCAAAAGCACGATTACGTATGATACACATATATAAAAGATGTGTAGAGGTGAATGAGTGAACGATATATTGAAAAGAGAGTGAATGATAGAAACAAAGTGAATGGCATTGGGGCTTTGATTGCTATTATGAACAGTAAAAATGTCTTATGACGAGCGCGTTTGGCTATTCATAATGGTATCCTGATCTCTATGCTCGTGTACGATTGTGAAAATTGGGTATGGAAGAAGAAAAATAAAAGGTAAAACCAATAGCATGGGGATGCGATTTCTGCGTAATATGAGTGTATTTGAAAAATAGATGTGAGAGCAGTGATGTTAGAGATCGATTTGGTTTAAAAGAAGATATAGCTAAAGTAGAAAGAGATATATTACGTCGGTTTGGTCATCAAAAAAATTAGCATGAAAGTGGACTGATAAAATAAATCTATAGAACGAAAGCGAGCGGTGTGTGATGGAAAGGACGACAAGAGTCGCCCTAGAAAATCCTATATAAGCCAAATTGGTGGCTATTAAAAAAAAGTTAAATTTGTAGGACCTGTAACCACCGATGAGCTTGCATGAAAAGATTAATGGATGTCTTTGAAACAAGGGTGATATTACAAAAACCGTACCATGTGGAAATCTATAGTCTCTACATATCCTAGGGGGAACTAGGCGTAAGTTTGTATTAGTATAATTACATAATATCAAATTTATTTTTAAAAAATTGGGGAAATTAATAAAAGAATCAACTAATGTACGTCTTATATTGTCGTGTTGTGTTTTGTTCATAAATAAGCTAATAAATAAAAACAAACGCATTAATGTATTTTGTTTATAGTATGGTATCATAATGAAGGTTTAGGTTGCTCTCAGTATTAATGAGTACTCATAGCACCCTGAGAGCATTATTTCTTTACCTTGTTTCACTCGTTTGTCTTTATAATAAAGCAAAATTTATAAGTGTACTAGCTTTCCGCCCTCAGCTTCGACGCCATGGAGATAAAATGTATTTCTTTCATGGATCGATATTGCTATTAATTCAAAACTCAAAGCGGCTTCCTATTCTGATAATAGCACTGATCCTGATTTCGATTTCGGTCACGATATCAATATCGTGCAATGCAATGCAATCAATTGCAGTCCCGGTTTCATACTTCAATTTGACCCTGGTTATATTTTCAATTTTGATCCCGGTTTCGACTTTCGATTCTGCTCCCCGCCTTGCTTTCAATTTAGCTTACGCTGTTGGTACATGGAACAAGGCGGAGCAAATGCTAACGTCAAAATAAAATATAGGCTATATTACTCGGAGACAAAGTAGCTTTCTATGAATGAAAGAATTTTTAGAATCGGTGTAGTGATTCGTTCCAATAGTAAAAATACGCAAATTAAATCAGGTATAAATAGTAGTAGTAAATTCATAAAAACATGCGCGTATATGAATACAACGTTCTGAATTGCGATTTTAATATGAACATTAAATTTACATATATATAGATAGATAATTAAATAGTTGAATATAACTATTATTTGTAAGGTCATTAGAATTTTTACGTAATGGGAGCAAATTACATCGCATTTAATAAATTCTCATAAAATATGTAAAGCATCTATAGAATAAAATATGATATAAATATGTATATTAAAGTCTTAAAAGTTTTACTATTTATTTTAATTTTCAAACGAAAAATAAGAATTATGTCCTTTTAGTTAACAGTTCTTTTAAAGTGACTATATAATAATGAAATTTCATTCAAGAGGGAGATAAAAAGATTTATAATATTTATAAGTTTGGTTTTATATTTTAATTTCAAAGTACACACAACGTTTGTCTATTGTAAAGCAAAATCACTGATGTTATTTTAAATCATTTTTCTCGTAACAATACAACCATATATGAACTCGCAACTTCCTTCTCGTTTATAGTCGTATCATGCACGATAATTATACTTTTTCACCAGTTTAATGGTCTCCGATTCAGCCCTTCCCGGATATCGACGATCAAGTCGGTGAAAGTCGGCCTCACAAAAACTGAGAATCAGGAATAAGCTCGTACTTCATACGAACGCGGGTCCGTTTTGGCTTCCTGTTATGTCATTTTGGCTAAATGTTTAATTTAGTTTCATATTATTTTGGCTAAATATTTAATTTAGTCTGAAGGATAGATTTTTTTTAATATCTATAAAAACATAAAATAAGGAAAGACTTTATTTTATGCTCACATAGATGAAATTTCAAGCGACGCAATGTCTCGAACCAAGAGAGTTGTCTAACTCTAAAACAATAAAGATTTGCCCAAATTATTAACGTTTAAAAGAGCTCGCAATTGTTTTTATAATGCTTCTCACCTCAAATACATGGTTTAATTAAACGTCATGGCTTACTTCATACGAGAGACTGCATCCAGAATTAAGCATCGTGTGTCAGTGTAATTTTAAATTAATTTTAACTGTCGTTTTAGGGGCATCCATAAATTACGTCATATAAATTACAAGGTTTTGTTGGAGCAGTAATGATGGTCACATGTAAATGAAAACAGCAGTTTTTACATTTTTTTTGTTCAAAATACTTTAATTATTGGACACAACAACAGACATAAACCTTTTTTTGTTTTCGTTTTTCAGATTTAACGTCACAAAGTTTTTGACCTGCTCCTTGTCACAATTCGTTGACCGCCGTCACCTCCAAAACGTGTGACGTAATTTATAGATGGCTCCTTATGGCCGTCGCGTTATTCTTTCGTCGCTTTAAGACAATCACGTATTTTATTTGCTATTGTAGCGAACTGTGTTTACATAATAAAAATAGAACTTCAAAATAATTGCGCCTCTTCTTTACCCTTGTCGGTGCTTTTGATGTATATTTGTATTTCATTTTTAAATGGATTTATTTTAGAGGAATTTTCGAATAGCTATAAATCTTGTTTATTTAAATCGGATGTGACCTGTTCACCACTTGTTTCTTCCGGTTGATTGGTTGATTTGTTTAATTTCCTGAATATTATAGACGGCTAGTCAGCGAGTATAAATATGAAGTGCGGGGAACGGAGGAGTTTTCCTTCTGGGATCAATTCGTTAACAAGTCAAGTGCGATGAACTACAAACGTTCAACCGATTGCATATACATCTTTTGAATATACGTCTTTTGAGTATACGCATTTTTGAATATACGTCTTCTGCTTTTTCACGTAATTCTTCTCATCTGATCTCAATCGTCAAATCCCTGATAGAGTCATTTTTAACAATATCCATATTACTCTATTACTCATGGGACTAGGCAGAGCGTTTACAATATATAGTTATTTTTATTTGTACCTAAAATTAGTATTCTATTGGACATGTTACAGGTGTTTGTCAGTGAATAGAATAATTTATTACATTTTATTACAAATAAAATTCGATGGATTTAAAAACAAAATGAAATATTTTTATATTTATTACAAAAATTTAAATAAAAATGTTTATTACAAAAAGATCCATTTTATTTTCATTTCGCAAACTCATTTTATTTTTGCTTTACTTATTGATCCTTTTTAATTAGCCACTTTCTTTAATTTGATGTCCATTATTATTTCCTCTTCGATGTTACAAAACCCAACCGTGTATTAAGTAGCAACTGCGATAGAGCAAGTAATAGAATATATATGTTACAGCCCACATTAAGTTGACAGCGCATTACAGTGGAATCGACGGTTTGGTGCGATATTTTCAAATCTCAATAAAAAAAATAGGTTAACCCTGTAGGCCAACCCTGAAACTTCCCGCTATTTTCGAGTTCAAAACACTCGAAAATATAAGGCATTTGACGCGATTATTTGAGTAAAAAAACGTTTTTCTTCGATTTCTTTCGACAACGATTTCTCGCAAACAAATCAACCGATTTTGACTCGGTTTCCAGCAATCGACGTGTTTTTACAGGTTCAAAATCTGGTTAGAATTTGAAATAGATCGATCAAATCGTTTTGTAGTTATTCCAAAAACACTGTTTTTTTTTCGATTTCTTTCGACAACGATTTCTTACAAACGAATCAACCGATTTTGACTCGGTTTGCGGCAATCGACGTGTTTTTATTAGGTTAAGAGCTGATTAGATTTTGGAATTGATCGGTCAAGCCATTTTAAAGTTATTTTGAAATAAACACTTTTAAAATTTTTTTTTTAGTTTTTTGAAAATTTCTCAAAATCTACCTGTCCAAATCGACCCAAACTTTCAGAAAATCTAAGTTTAGTGAAACTCTTTAGAACACCGTTTAGTGGGCTCGATTCGGTCAAGCCGTTTAAAAGTTATAAGAGGTTTACATACATCCACACACACACACACACACGCGCATACATATCCACACAGAAATACGGACATCATCTCAGGGATGATCAGGGAAGCTTTCTAGATCCTCAGAACGTCGAGATCTGATGAGAACTCGATTTTTGCAAAATGGGGTGAAACCAATAACTTCCCGAAAATTTTATAAAATTTTCAATTTTCTTAGCGGGAAGTTAAAAAAAAACGGCCAAATTCGTGGTGGACCACGCGCAGCTGTTCGCATACTTGCGTGTTTTACTTAAGACTCAAAAACATGCTTATATAGAACGATGATAGTTTAAGAATTACAGAGTAATCTAACTTACCAATTAAAATTCAAATATTATGCAGTGAATTACCGCATTTTCTCATGTCTCACTTGATCCCGTAATTATGCTTAGTTATTACAATTAAGGTAGTCAGTGATGCGTTTTATTATTTTTTTGGGCGCTAGTACGCTGACAATTGGACGTACAATTGATTAAAAAGACAAGTTATCTCTTAATAATTTAAAAATCCACTGGAAATCTACAGAAGAATTTAATGAAAGAAGTCTTTAATGTTTATCGAATTTATTACATCGCTTGTGCCAAACTGTCGTCTAATAAATTCGAGATTATTATAGGTCGTCGGGATGTAGCCGATAGGTTTTAATGATCATTATAAAAATATTGTGTTAAATATCGCATCTTTCTTAAGTTAAAGAAGAAACTTGAAATATTCATTTTTCTTTTTTACTAGTTGGACCGGCAAGCGTTGTTCTGCACTTTGTTAGACCTGACTTGGCCGTATACTTAATCACCTCAGTTACACCAGCATAAACATAGAATTATATATATATATATATATATATATATATATATATATATATATATATATATATATATACTGTATCAATCAATGTCAATATTAATCGCAGTAACATTTTTTATTCCGATTCCAGTTACACTTTTGATCCCATACTAGTTTTTCATCCTAGTTCCGTTCTCAATTTTGGTTCCAGTTTCGCTTCGATTCTAATCCTGACCCCGTTCTCGATTCTACTCTCTATTCCGCTTTTAATTTTGATTCCGCTGATAATTTCGTTGCCGCTTCTCGTCCTTGATATCGCCTATATATGATGCCGATTCCGATTTTGTTCCCGATCTTGATTGCGTTTCCAATTTCGATTAAATTCCAGTAAATTATCCAATTTTTAACGGTTTTTTTTCATGCAGGAACCCTAAAAACATCGCGTTAAAAAATACTCTAAAAGTAGCACGGGAGACTCCCCTACCTTACAGTGAAAGTCGCAAAATGATTGATTTAGCTGTTCTAAAGATACTCCGGACAAACAGAAAGACGGATTATTTTCTCCCATACAAACCTTGTCCTTGACAATTAGGAACACAACAAAAAAAGCAATCAACCAAATCGGTAAAACCGTTCTCAAATGATGCTCTTCCATACATGTGGCAATTGATTTTAATTTACACAGATTATTTTTTTAATATACGAACAATATGTACATATAATAAACAGTAGGCAATAAAAATCTGCGCATTAAAGGTATTTGAATAAAACTGCTCTGGGGGCTATTAGAAATGTTGACAGAATAAAATTCAATGGATTTTAAAATTTTTGTTTGGCTGTCTGCGCATTTGTTCACGAACGTCGCAGAAACTACTTGATATAATTTGATGAAATTCGGCAAGGTAATAATTTATACTCCATAATAATATACACAATATTTTTTATCTGGTGTCGCTACTCGAGAGTAAGAACAAGGCTAGATCATGGTTGACAGCATTATCGCTGTATATGAAAGATAAAAAAATTCATTCGATTTTCACTAGGGCGAAGCTGTGGACGAAAGCGAGTACAATATGAAAATTGTGTCATCTCTGGAGGTTATATTGATTTTGGAGACCACGGCAGCGTACTAAAAATGTAATAGAACTTGCAAATAAGTAAGCGAATTCGATACTACTAGTCGCAAGTTCGTTTGAGTTCAAGGATTCTACAGCAATCCGTTCCAAAATTCTCGACTATTGCTATACGAGTCTTCTTCAGCAAGTGGTAAATAAAGGACTGACAGAAAATATAAACTTCAATAGAAACTTTTGTATGATATAATTTGATAAATTTATGTTTGTACAATATTAAGCATGCCGTTCATAAATAATTTTGCACGGGTTCAATATTAACATATGTCATATTAATTTATATTCATATTTCGTCTAGAATAATATACAAAGGTTTATTTTATTCTCTTTCTATTTTCGTCTATCTGAGATAACTCTGTTACAACATATTTTAGAAAGTTAACTTTAATAGGAATGTATATTTAATTAAGCGAATTAGGGGCGATTTCATTATGCGCCGCCAATCTATTGGTGGTGCTAATAAGAAGGCTGTTCATATAATATTTTTATATGAATAACTAACTAGTTTTTGACCGATTAACGCGTAGAGATTTGTTAGAATTGTAACATTGCATTATGAAATCGGCCCTAAATTACATTTTTATTTCATAATTTGACTACAATTCATCCAAAGTGGATGGCCAACAAACTTATTACCAAAAAAGGCTCAGATAATTTGCTTTATAAAATCGTAAGAATTTTTTTTGTTCTTTCAAGAAAAAAAAGTAACTTGAAATTGAAATCTCAATTTTCGTGTACAGTTTAAAAAAATATTTTTTACAAAACAAAGCTACAATCGGAAAGTGTATCCATGTTATTTTGTATAACGTACTCGATGTGATATTGTGCTAGGTGTTTTTTTTTTTTTATTTAAATATATTAAAGGTAGATATAATTTACTTACTCACTAAAAATAAAACATAACGCTATTTACAAATGAAAAATAATCTTATTTATGAGAGTATTTACAACAATAATATGATATGTAAAAATAAAATGAAATCATATTCGTATTTCATTCCAACCGTGACTTGCATTATTCACCTCGATAACATAAAGCAACCAAGGATCACGGTCGACTTCATCAATTACAATTCTGAACAATTTGAGAACAACTAGTCTAATATAAATAATTTTGTCAGCGGTCATGCTTGGTGAGCTGCAGGGGCAGGTCGGCGGGCGGCGGGCTGGCGCGGCGCGGGGGGCCGCGCGCCCGCCCGCCGCCGCCCTCGTCGTCGGACTCCTCGTGCACGTTGATCTCCTCATCCGAATCGGAGAGGGACTCTTGTCCGCGCGCCAGTTGAATGGATTGGGCGGCCAGCAGAGCCGCCGCGGCGGAGGGAGGCACCAACGCCTTGAATGCGCTGTTCTCTAGGGCCGGATGAGGCTTGAAAACGCCCGTCTCGAAAGGCCTGTGGTTGAACGCTTTCAGTGTGCTCGAATCGAATGCGGCCTGCTGAGACAGCGTCTTGATCGCGTCCGGTGAAGACTGGTGTGATAGAGCCTTGAATGCACTATTCTCTCCGCCCATCTGTGGCGCGTGCGCGGGTGGATAGGGTGCGCGCGCGGGGGACGAGGAGCGCGAGCGGGAGCGGGAGGGAGAGCGGTGGAGGCGGTGCGGAGGTGAACCGCCGCCGCGCTTGAGAAGATTCATGCGCTGGTGGCGCCTCCACTTCGCTCGTCTGTTGGAAAACCAAACCTGTCAGTAACGGGAAATAACCTGATTAGTGTGCAAGTAAATACAATATTTAAATGAAAATCAATCGAAGGTCACTCAGTATGCTAATAAATTAAATAAATTATCACCTGTACTCGCGCTTCCGAGAGAGAAGTTTTGGAGGCTAGTCTTTCACGCGTTGATACACAAGGATAATGTGACTTTTCAAATTCTTTCTCTAATTCCTCCAATTGATCGGGACTAAAAGTAGTTCGGTTACGTCTGAATTTTGGTTGTTCGCCATCCAAGGATCCAGAATCATCACCGTCTACATCTAAACAAATATTTAAGAAATTAAAAAAAATAAAGTACATATTATTTGTAACGAATAATTTAGTAGATTATACAATTTATGTACAACTAACCTATAAGTCCACGCGCCGGAGAAGTGAGGAAACCTTGCTGGACGTCATGATGTGGCAATGCACCGGGAGGTGGGGCGGGCACGCCGGGCGGAAGTACGCCACCCGCCCAAACGCCGCCGCCCGCCCACGGGAATCCTCCGTAGGCGGGTGGCGCCGTGTACAAGCCGTAGCCGGCGGCGCGGGCGAATTCGGCTGCAGCTCGCTCGGCTGCCCTGTTGCGTAGGATCCGGTTGATGGAAGATACGCTTGGTGCAGTGGCGTTAGTGCACACTCCTGATGGACAGAACAAATTAAAATTGAGATGGTAGCAACATATTAGATCAAAAGTACTTTCGCAGTTTTTTGATTGGAAATCCTAAAACTTCTACAGCAATAGGATTATGTCACTATCTACAGAATGGCAACAAGTTGTTGAACAGAATGGCATATAGATATTATAATTAAATACAAGTAAAACACAATGAAAAATATGTTGAAATCATATATAAAATACGAAAAAACCTTTTACCCGACCTAATACAATTTTCTGAAATAATAAACTAATAAAATGTACTTGAATTATAAAAATTTATACTATTATAAAACTATATCGCGTTTATGTATCCATGTGAAAGATGTTTTTATAAGCTAATTAGGATCGACTATTGACAATAATCTGAACCCAAAACTATGTTTTCATTTCAAAAATTTCAAATACTTAAAAAAATTAATATACATTTAAATTAAAGGACCGTCAGTTTTGACTGACCTTCGCGCTAGGTGCCACACAGACAGAGGTGTAATATACCATAACTAGCTTTTGCCCGCAGCTCTGTCCACGTGGCCTTATAATAAATTCCTTAATCTTTGTGATTCCTTTTCCAGTATATCAAATCGCGGAACGTATAATCGATGTTACTAGTGACCAGGAGCGAGACAGGTAGCGAGATGTACATCGAAATCGGGATCGATATCGTTATTATTGTTGAAAGAAAAGTTACAAGATATCAGAAATAAGAAGTCCATTAAGCAGGTAAAACTACTAACGAAAGCTAGTGAATATGATTATATTATTATAACCCTCAAATTATCTGCCTTCTTTTTTATAATTAATCTCATAATAAAAAAAGAGTGATAAGATGAAATTAAAGACAAACCCTGAACTCTACTTTCTCAGAAGTAGAGGGTTCAGGGTTTTTTATTAAAATGTGCTAACAGCTAGAGTATGGAATAATTCTTTATATTAATAATTAATAAATAACGGACGCAGTGATTGCATCTGTCTTTAATAGGACTTTGCAGGATCACTATAAATTAAGATTCTTAACAATGGGTTCAGTGATTAGTGCCTTAGCGGTTGGCATAAATTCAATTGTATTCAATGGCTTTAAAGAATACTTACTGCAGTTAGTTGTAAATGCAACGGGCCATAGGAAGGAATGCGCGTCTATCCCTTAAGAAGTAATTGTGACGATAAGGCGCTGCTTTTTTACAAAAATGTAATAATATCAATTTCCTATAACAATTTTGCTCATTTCCATTCTATAAATTATTTAAAAAGCGAAAGACTGGCAATCTTCATTTTCTATTGAGGGCACATTTCATAAAAAGCACTGGTAATGATTATGAAGTATACTCTCCTGAGAAAATTTACAGATATTGACCCTTCTCTATATAAAGTTCAGTTTTAATTGTTAAGGTTTTATATAAAACTGTAATAAAATATTTTCATTGATCCATTCTCAGAACTTCGTAAATAATTCTAATACCTTTAGTCAATCTTCTTATATGTTTTACGTGGTTAAGACGTAATCAAAATAAAGGACGTATATAGGTAGGTATAATCCGTCATTACTTACTTGTATCTAGTAGAGCATAATAAATGGTTCTCTGACATACAAAAGGTCGGCGCGGTAAGACATTGAGCAGCTCGCGGTAGCATGACAACAAATCCATCGGCAATTACGCTCGGGCAGGCTATGATTAAATTATGGCATTCGAGCTGAGTGTTTCCTGTAAATTACGCGAGATGGCGCGCCGCGGCCTACGACACGCGAGCGCTGCACGCATTACCTACATAATCAATATAATACCGACGCTTAGCCATGGACAGAAAACCTTCTTGCAAGTTTAAGTGTTTATTTGTTAAAAAAAAGTGTATCTAGTTGAACGAATTGTATTATTCTTGTTGTATTCGAGATATCAAGAATATCGACAATCATTCATTGTAATTATTTCATATTTTTGGAATTTTGAATGCAACTAGCACACGGATTGCACAACTGTAAAGTTTTACCGCAATTTCAGATAATAAAGGTATAAATTACGATCGACTATACGGCAAATGCTAAAACCAAATGAAGAAGAAGATATGAAGAAAATATCATAGTTGCCGCGTCGATTGTTATCTTTACAGATTCGAATTTATGTGTAGAAACGTGTGCTAGACATATTAAAAGTTTGAAGGTGAAAATGGTTAAATGTAGATTTATAACAATTTATTTAACCGCTCTCAATCTACTCAAGACATTGTTGCGGCAATAGTCAGTGCTAATACCAAATAGCTTCCATAGTCTAAGCATTAGCTACACCGCAAACAAATGTTAAATATAACGATGTTACGATTTAGGTGTTTCGTAATCGTTTTATGTGCCTAGCTAAAAACGTAAATGTTTAATTATTATTGGTATTCTGTCTATTGTAACGCATACGGCATAATCCTTTTTAAATTTAAAAAATCAAAAGTCGACTTCAAGGGAAAACTGTAAAATACTAATCATGTTACTATGGAATTGCAAGTGAATGCATATTCCATTATAAAGCCGTAGACAGTCTTCAATTTTGAAATATTTCACAGTATCCTAATTTTAATATTTGATCTCTCAAAGCGATTCTGTAAAAACGTAAGTAATTCGTGTTTCAGCTTTCAGTAAAAGTTATATGAAATGTTTTGTTTGTTTATTTTTTACATGTTTAATACATTTTTTTATGAGTAATGTGTTAGTTTTTATATCTTTTTAATAAACATGCAATACTTCGTTGTTATTTAGATTTAAGTACGGACATGCAAGAACTAATCAATCAATCAACATGACACAGACGTTGTCATAAACGGTTTTCTTTTCTAAAAAAGACGAAATATGAAATCCATAAAGATACTTCATAGACTATTAGGCTATCGGATATTCTGCTATTGATGTAGCTGTTACGAGTGGTGGTATTTATTTTTATCGAAAAATTGATCAAAAAATCTAATATGTAAACATTTTTAGGTATCTTGAATAATACACTCAGTATTACACTAAGTTTTAAATTAAAATCACAACTCTCATTTCGACACAGGTACCGAAGTCGTATATAAAATATAATTTCAACATAAGTTTTACATACACTTACTGCTGATAAAAAACTGTTGTGTACATTTGATTGATGATGATTTTTCGTCAAAAAATGAAATGAAACAAAGTAAGAACATACAACAGTTTGATAAAAAACATTGTAACTAATCGTAATCGTTTACAAATGGCAATTTATTTGTATATACTTTTGAGATTGCTTTTAATGTTCGTATGTTTACGTCGACTTCCATACATGAGTAAACATGGAAATCGATATGGTATCTTAGGACCTGTGAGGGTGGTCATGGACACATATAATTCAAACAGCTTGCAGAAGTAGTTAGAACGTCATTCGCGTGATTTTAGCTCGATAGTAGACCAGATCACTGCCTTCGGCTCTTTATCCAGCTGCAGCGGTCCGTTCGCAAAAGACTGAATGCTTTAAATTAATTTATCACTGCATCGACTGCTATCGTGAAGCTATTACTCAGTATTAACTAACTAGACCTAACATAATAGACTGTCAATCAATAGTGACTGCATGGTGATTAGCCGGGTGACGTATGAAATTCGATTATGAAAATAACTAAAACTAATATTATGAAAAATATCCTGAATGAAGTTGAAACATTTTACTATAGTTGCAAAAGTAAGATCGCAGGAATACGCAAAACAAAAATTTATTAGCTAAATGGATATTAGAGTTTTCCGACGGTTTTTGATAATTCTCAAGCAGACCAGCATGTGTACAGTAACATGGGAAAAAGGCCCAGAAAAATTATAAAATATAAAGTCAAGAATAAAGCTTTTTCGTATTTTATATACAGATTCAAGTACAATATATATATATATATATATATATATAATCCCACCATACCATCATAGATATCATCAATTGTTACGAGTTAATTCGGGTTTCGCTACAGCCTGTAAAGTTCGCTTGCCCTTTGACCATGATCTTTTTCGGACGTTCTTGTTGAGGTAATCCGTTTTTCATCACCAGTGATTATTCTTTCTAAGAACGGTTCAGTTCCGTTACGCTTCAATTGAAAATCGCAAATGAGTACACGATTGATTATGTTTCTTTCAGTGAGCTCGTGTAGGACCCAAGTATCGAGCTTTTTTGTACATCCAGCTTTTGTTTGAATGAGTCAATACTGCTTTGTGGTCAATATCCCGGTCTTCAGCTATGTTGTAAGAACTAATATGCTGATCTTACTCTACTTTTTCAAAATGGCATCGACTTTATCGTAACAGACTGACCAAAGCGACTTTCATCTTTGATATAAAAATTACCGGGCAGACAATGCTTGAACCAATTTTGTACTATTCTTAACGACACTGTATTTGGTTCATAAATATCACTAATTTTTTTGCGGCTTGAGTCGCATTTTTTTCCTTTTTTTGTAATAAAACTTCAAAATGTATCGAATTTCTATTTTGGATTCACTCATTTTGTGGACTGAAAAACAACAGAAAAATGTCGAAATACTGTTTTTCCTTTTTATTTTTTCTTTTCTAAAATATCATCTAATTCACGGTATCAAAACTAGCCAGATACAAACACAACAACTAAAGAGGTTTTACTGAAAATTTTTCTTACAAGTACTAAAAACCTTTTCCCCCGACCTAATACAATGTTCGAGTGAAAGCAAGCAGGGGAAATATATTAGAAAAACTATTTTAAACTTGTTTTGTCATACGAAAAAACCCATGAAAGACAACAATGGAATGCCATTGCAATTAAAAAAGTAAATTATAAGGAAAATTGAAGTTTAGTATGGTTTGTATGGAGGCTTAGTATAAAAGAAACCATGAAAACGTTAAAGGATATTAAAGCTGAAACAGCTACCTGATATGATATGACGTCATCAAAAATGTTGTGTCGGGGATGCGACAACTTAGCAACAAGCCTATTCTACCACCTCCTAACAAATCCTGGAAGAACCGTAGAAGAGACAGCCCGGAGAAGAAGCTAAGCCCGGAGTTATTAGCTCGAGATTGCCTGCCAATAGAGTTAGATAACAAAGGAAGAGGATTTAAAGTATAATAGTACAAAAAAAAAAATAAGTTCGATCTTTGAGACAAACGCAACTAACCTGATGAACAAAAAATGATTGGAGTTATGGATGGTGCAACGAATTAATTAGAGCATATCATTCACATAAAGGGAATAAATATAATATAACTAATATTAAACATTTGAGTATAATATCCATACGGGAGTACATCATTTTGTAGTAATAACATATGATAACATACGAGACATGGACGGACGGAGTTAAATAATTAATTCAGACTGTTGTGTGCAAACTTTTCTGGTCGGTAGAATTGAGTATCCTGGAGCCTTGCGTGGCTTGGCAAAAAGGGGGCGGCGGGGGCGGCTGCGCGTTTCTTTGATGTGGTTCAGTTCTCTAACTCGCGACACTTGATTTATTATGACGGTTCGTTCATTTAATACTGTTTTTTAATGAAGGGGAGCGTCCAAGAAAGTACGGTCTAGAAGTTGATTTATAATAAATATTTGTTCGCATTTTTCTTGAAATTTCAATTTTTAACATTCTTGTCGTTGACTTGGTTTTTTTCTCTTCTGCCTGCCATCCTTCACATTTTTTTCTCAAGTTTAACGGTTGTGAAGAAAATGTCGAAAAGGAAAACGTTCACAGGGCTAATAAAAAGTTTGAATTCCTTTCGTTCAGAAAAGGTTGTCAGACGAATATAGAAGATGGTAAAAACTATTAAAAAAGAATAAGATATCAGATTCATGATAAGAATGCGAAAATTAATGCTACTCAATTTCTTTTTTTAAGTTGTTGTCAAATCATATTCACAAATTATGATTTAAAGTATAAATGAAACAAAAGAGAAGATCTGTAGCAAATCTCTCGTTTGACTAAATGTGATTGCGAAACAGAACATTGCTAGACATATTATGATCTACAATTCTGATGAAGTGATATAATGTTATGCAATAAGTAGTAGAGAGTACATTCAAACCGAAGAGCAACGACAAAAAGACATTTTTGCATTAAATGCGTAGGTCTGTGTTTTGTTGTGGTTAAATCTACTCTGTTTATAAGAAACTCGGTTTCCGATATAAGTTTATTACGGCAGTGCTCGATGCTTTCCCAGAAATTCTTAATGCCAAATCCGAGTGAAGGTTTTAATTATGCCCAAATTGTCGCTTGGTGATAAAATAAATTATTATACTACAATTTTAATTTCTTTACTTTTATTGTTTGTTTTCTATCTTAAGTAGCCTTCTAAAATCGAATATTGAAATAATTTTAAACTAAATCACACAAGCATGATCTTGATTAGCCACTCAAATAAAGTTAAATAAGGCTATAAGTCCACAAGGCAATCCTTCAATAGAAGTGAACTTTCTGAAAATATTGAAAACGATGGCACTACATTCAGACACGCTGCTGACTCTGCTCTTAAAGCTAAAATTATGCAAGGTACGGTAACATCCTATGCCTTCTACGAGTATCGCTTTGTAAGTGTTGTATGCCGTATGTCACTGCGGACGCAATGAAGGTGGAGGTAGTAAATATAAGTTAAAAGACTAAGCTGGATGTTCTAGCCTCCCTGGGATCTTTAATAAGACTGACTAATGTCAACGAATATTAAGTAATTGTTATGATTTTGAAAGCACAGAAAGTTCTAGATAGACGTCACTAGTTGAAAGAGTGCATATAACTATCCAACTTCTAAGTGCGTTGCTTATTACTGGGCAATCGCTAAAAAACATAATTCGAAGATATCCTTGTTTATTCTAAACATCATTTCATAGTTTTATATTCGTATTTTATTATGTCTTTAATGGAATGAAATTATTGAGAAAGCTACTACGATGAATAATTAACGACAAGTAAATGTACGTGCCGATTGTATCGATTTCAACTCTACGTAACAATAATTCAACGTAATTACTAAATGGAGCCGTTTTAAGTTTTCTTTGTCTGTTATTAAAAAGTTATATTTAAGTACAGTGGACAATTACTTAAACGAATTGCCAATTGAGTTCGTAATTGTCGTGGAGTAAAACAAAGGTCGAAGTGTTTATATCTATTGCCTAGGTTTATCAAAATAACTTAAAGTCAAAGCTTTAGAATTTTATAATTATATTGTACAGCAGGGTTGCCGTATTTTACGGTTTTCGTTTTTAAGATGAATTAATTAATGCATAGTTGTTTTAGTTTATGTATTAGTCTACAATAAAAGGTCGGGGAAAAGTTTTTTCGTATGTTATATACAAATTCAAATTCAAGATAATATAATATAATTTTCATTATATTTTATTTACATTTAATTATAATGTATATATTGCATTTTGTTCAACAATTTGTTGCCAATTTGTAGGACGTGATATAATCCCATTGCTGTACACATTTTGGGACTTCTGATCAAAAAAACAGCGACGAGTAGTTTTGACAGTTCTCTCTAGATGTTAACCTAATACTACCTAAAAAATTCTGAAGGGATTGAAACAGGTGAATATCTTAAAGTGCAAGGTAAAGTCTATATGGCGGAAGCAATAATATTTCCCAACTGAACCCTCTCAATATTTGCTGAGTGACCAAAAATTTGTGTGGTCTGGCGTTGTCATGGTGAAAAACCACCCTTTTTTTTTGTTGATTAATTCCTGCCGTTTTTTCCCTACTTCTTGCTTGAATCTCAGCTGTTGGCATTAGATATCTGAATTGATGGTTTTTTTCGGCGGTAAAATCTCATAATGAATAATGCCCTACCAGTACCACCATACACATAGCAACAACTTGTTGCTAGTTAATTTGCGTTTCGCTAGTCTGTGGAGTTTGCTCGCCATTAGACCATGATCTTTTTCGAACGTTCTTGGGGAGGTAATCCAGTTTTCGTCACCAGTGATCAATCTTTCCAAAAACGGTTCAGTTCTATTACGTTTCAATTGAGAATCGCAAATGAGTACACGATTGATTAGATTTCTTTCAGTGAGCTCGTGTAGGACCCAAATATCGAGCTTATTTGTATATCAAGCTTTTTTCAAATGGATCAAAACTGTTTTGCGGTCAATATCCAGCTTTTCAGCTATGTTGTAAGAACTAATATGCAGATCTTGCCCTACTTTTTCCAAAATGGAATCCATAACAGGTGATCAAAGCGAGTTTCGTCTTTGACATCAAAATTATCAGACTAAAAACGCTTCAACCAGTTTTATGTTACT
This sequence comes from Eumeta japonica, assembly GCA_005406025.1. Taxonomy (NCBI): domain Eukaryota; kingdom Metazoa; phylum Arthropoda; class Insecta; order Lepidoptera; family Psychidae; genus Eumeta; species Eumeta japonica. The sequence goes on from BGZK01000719.1 coordinate 210,225, forward strand.
CTCACCGGTACTGCATTAAATCAAACAAACGTCACTTTTTTTTTGCGGCTTGTGTCCCATTTTTTCTTTTTTGTGATAAAACTTCAAAATATATCGAATTTTCACCTTAGATTCACTTATTTTGGTGAATAGAAAAATAACCGAAAAATGATGAGACACTGTTTTTAATTTTTTTTTTGAATGTTATCTAAAACTAGAATGATGCAAACAGCACAATCAAAAATATTTTACTGCAACCTTTTACTTATAAAATATGAAAAAACTTTTTCCTCGACCTACATTTGCGATTGATTCGCCAAGCTTTATTCTAAAATAATAAACACAAACCGATTCACAGCATTATTATTCATACTTTATTATAATTATCACGTCATGTTTAATAAAACATACATGACGCTAAACACAATTATTATAAAGGATTTAATAACTTCTAGTAATCATTATAGTTTCTTTTTTTTTTTTTGATATTTCTTTTTCCTCGTTCTACTGCTAATTTTACGTTATCTTTGGCGATTTTTAACATTTCATTTTTAAATCGAAATAAAAAAATATATTGGAATAAATGGCTGGAAAGTTCCAAAGCATTTAAATATATACACACAAATGTTTCAGATCTTAATCCTGTTTTATTGTAAATTTGTGGCTGCACGTCCAATAAGTGACCCACACTCCGCTACTTATACGATCTTAATTAATCAACACCTCGCACCAAACACCTAAAACACAGGCACGAACAAAAGCCGTGTATTTCAAACAGTTGTTTTCGGATCGTGCACAACGGCGGTCACTGTCGGTAATGAGGCGCGGTCGATGGGGCCGGTCGGCGCTCGGGTCGGACACAAAACGGCCCGTTACGAATCACTCAAAATACAAAGCCGTATGGAGTGCGATAGTCTTAGATTCCACCATTGTGACCGTGGTGAGTTCACAATATATTCCACATTATTTGTTTGGCCCGTAATCGGCGTTCGTCTTCTACTATCTCGGGAATGATTACATAGAGCGTGAGAAATGTTCGAGCGATTGAATTTGTTAATAAATGACAGTCTTGATTTGATTGCTTACAAGGCTTACATATTCCCCGATAATTATTTTCGGTTTCGGAATGTAATCCGAAACCTTAGAACTGCATATTAAGACACGTTATAAAATTCAAGTTAAAAAAAAACAAATGACACCAGTTGTGACTTTTCCGGTCGTTGTCAGGTATTCTGGCTCATCGCAGTTTGATTCAGGGGTCGTTGACAGATTCACCTGCCGTCCGTGAAGTAAGTCACATGTCGCCTGCAATCAGGCATGACATGCGCTGTATTGATTTGAAGTCAGTGCGCAGACGACTCCACCAATAGCATTTTTAGATCGTATAAGATGAACGAAACGAACGTCACTTTTGATGATCCACTTTATTATTAATACATTTCCGATGAAATACCATTATTTTTATCCGTCATTGGATTCATTTCAATGCACTTTCACATCTGTTTCACATCGTCATCCGTAAAATCAAACAAATATTACGAGTTCAAACACAGAGAGCCATCTGAAGAACAACAATATACCTGCCGTCTGTACGTATAATGGTGACCAGTCATCACTTAACCGGGCGAGATCTTTAATTATGTCGGGGGCAGATCAAAAAACGACGGCGGACCGTTGAAAATCTGTTAACGTTTTGTGGGAGCGCAGTGACTCGTCGCGGGGCTTAATCTATTTCGTTCTCGGTCTTCCTTTAAATGTTACGAAAAGAAAAAAAAAACGATCTTATGATCTTTAATCGAACAGTTGACCATGTTGATGGTTTTTGTGCGCGCCTGTAGCAATGGAACGTGTAACAGAGGACGTGCGTCGGATGTCGCCCGTAAAAATGTGCATTGTAAGAAAAAATTACTAGGAACGTAGATTGCGGTTTTTATGCCAGTAGAGTGGTAAATTGAATGATTTAATGATTTTGTTAGTTTTTTTCGTATAGTTGTTATGATTGATTATAAATAGATTAATAGAGTGAAGTGTTTTTTTTGCGTCGTGATATATTTAACATAAAATCGGTTAGCTTATTATATATTTAAAAAGAAATACTACTCATTTACTGAACAACCATGAAATCTCAAAACCTATTAAATTTAGGATCATGAAATTTAGTCAGACGATATTTTGTATAATTAAAGAACTAAAATATGCTTAAGAAAGATAAAAAAGGGGTTAAATTTTGTATCCTTTGTTACTTTTGTATTTATAACTTTTTTAAGAAATGAAGTACTAACATAAAATTTGGTATAAATATTGCTTATTAAAATGGTGAAGCGCGTCTTTCAAAATATAAGAAAAGGGAAGAAGTGGGGTATAATATGTTTAAAAAAGTTGTACATATGAAATTTGTTGGTCTTCTTTACATACTTAATTCGTTCATCGGATTTCTATGAAAATTTTGGTCATAATTTGTATGCATTGACGAAAAGGTTGCCGAAAAAACTAGTATTTGTTCCTGACTTTGTCCGCCAATTTGAACTATTAAATCGTACTACTAAACCAATTTTCAAAACCTTTTATTAATATAAAGCTACACTAATCTTGAGTAAAACGGGCTGCCAAAATTTTCACCTACTGCATATTTGTACTACTGCACTGAATTATAAAATCTTTTATTCATAAAACTACACTATCCCAGAATAATATAGCCCATATTTTATTTTGATATTATAATTTTCCCGATTTCATCCAATTTGGAAATGTTACTGGTAGCGAAGTGACATTCGAAAGCGGTACGGATAGTCAAATAGAAAGCCGAGCCCGGGATCGAGATTAGGAACGGCACCCCGGCCGAAGTCGAATATTGGACCGAGATTAGAATCAAGAATGCAATCAGGATTGGAATCAGGACCATACCGGGATAGGAATGGACGACAAGATCGAGCAAAAATAAACGAAAAAAAATTCATTCTATGGCAACGCGTGTGAAGCAGTGGGCGCAAAACTAGTTATTTATTCTTTATTTATTATATTTTATTACAGCTTTTTAGAGCGAAATTTTAATATTTTTCAAAGAGCTGGTATATACCTAAATCAACTAATATATATATAGAACGACCGGTACTATTTTTAATATTCTTTTGTAAATTTATTCTTCTTAATTCTTACAGCACGGTCGATTGTATTGAACTTATTGTTTTGTACGACTAGTATTGTGAAGCACTTGAGAATGCTTTACGAACGAAAATTTTTTTTCACCTTTTTTCAGCAACTATTTCTATTGCTGTATTCTTGTTAGTACACAAAAAATGGGAAAAATTGCATACCGCTTCATATATTATTTCCGAAAGAATAATTCTGTCAACTTTGAAAAATGATATATTGTTATAAAAACAAAAAAACATCAAAATAGTTCAAAAAACTTTCCCGACAATCAACCATGAAACGTGAAACAAAAAGTACGATCACTTTTGAAAAAAATCATTTATTTAGTCTCTTTTTATTGCGTTTAGTACATAGTAAGTAGTCTCCTATTGAAAATGGCTGTCTAATTCAGTGTTGTTAAATTAAAATGAATAAAAATAATTTTAAAGACGGAGTTACGCTTTACAAATAGAAATGGATTTATGGCGATCTATACTAGTAAGTAGAATCGTTTCTTATCACAATTTAAAAAAATTTTGAGGCGTGCACTTTTGAATCTTCCGATTTTTTTTTTATTTCTTACATCTCATTTTTTCTTTCATATCCTGTTCAATGATTCCAGCAAATTTTATAAGGTTAAATAGGCGTATATTTCATTTGAAATTGAATTTTACATAATGAGCTTATCGTTTATATTTTTTTGTTAAAATTTAAATTTTGTTTCGATAATAAAATTACTGTTTACACATGAATTTTCGATTTTAAATAATGAACAGTTTCCAATTTTTTTTTTCTTCACAGTTCTTTCTATTTCTGCGTTATAAGTGACGTTTGTACTAAAATGTAGTTTCGTAACTTAATAGAGAAACACAGTTTAATCTATGAATACGGTATCAAAGGGCCATAGGTTTTTCACCACACGTTTTGGGGTGTCCTCTCAACGACTTGTTCGTATTCATCACAAGTCGCGAACAATCACCACTTCCTATGGGCTTCGATCACTTCATTTCTGTTTGCATAATGGGAGAGCGAGAGATCGCTATCCGCCAACAGGTCGCAGGTGGGGAACGCGATATCTATAATTGTTGTTTTAATGATTCGGGCCCGGAGCATGCTCCCTACATGCCTAGTCACGGCCATGCAATTTGTCTAAAGTCGTTTAATCATGATTAGCCACAATACCGGCCCGCTCTATTAATGGCTTTAGAGACTCCACTTGGCGCCTTTTATATTAATACCCGATGGCTGAGCGGTCGGAGCGTTTTATATGAGTTGTCAAAACGGACGCTCCGCTAATTATTGCTTTGAAGATTATGCTTTTATGTTTTCTTCTCTTTTTTTTTTCAAATTCGTGTCGTTAAAAAGAGTGTTGAATAATAATAAATTTTCCGCTTAAGAGTATTAAAAAGATACATTAAGTATTGTAATAACAACAAATTTAATGCGAGCCGCATTTTAGTGTACTTAATTAGTCGGGGACGTTGTAATGATCGTTGAGAAATTAATATAAATTAATGTATGAACTGACGTCTGAGGAGCGTTTTCACAATTAACACAATCTAAACGACGAATGTTCCGACCGAGGCCCCTTGGGCCGGATCGGTACAAGGATCGTTACTAAACGACACTTTTATAGGCACCGACGATAAGCCTCACAGCGGAGAGCGCCACTTCCTCGGGGCCGTGTTACCTGGTTAAAAGCGTGGCATGTCCGAAGATAAGCCGGCCCCGAGCGCCGCCGGTCGCAGACACCTAATCGGGTTAATTTATCGATAATTGGCTTAGAACCTTTTTGTTTGCGCCGGCCGGGAAGTAACAGTAATTGTCACGCCTTTGAAGATTTACGTCCGTTTCTAAATTGAGACATTAACAGTCCGGTCCCGTGCTTAATGGTTCGGAATGAATTCGTCTGTTTGTTTTACCGCGGCACCGGTTCCCCGCGACCGGCGCGGGCGCCGTTAGCGCCGCCAGCGCCGGATGCCGGCCGGCGGGTGAATCGCGTGAAATACGGGTGCTAATTAATCATTCTTAAGTAACACGAAATATAAATTAAACTCCTTGCGTGTGAGCGGCCGACGTACGAATGCTAATCATTTAATAGTTCGTTAGTTTTGACATTTTTTTTCGTCTATTTGGAGTTCCAAAAAAAAGCTGTTGCATTGGAAAAGAAATTGATTTCTATCATTAATTCGGTATAAAACTTTCTACAGACATTTTTATGCTCGTTTGAAACGAGAAAATTAAAATTTTGTTCACAAAATTTGCGCAAAAACATATGAAATTTCAACTCTAAACAACTAAGCCAAATTAAAACAATTGTCACATTATGTTGTTTTGTCTTCAATTTAGAGCTGATTTGAAGAAAATGTACAAATACAACTTTCGTAATTGTGTTAATTTAATTATTAGGTATCCACGTGTTTCTTCCATAACCTGTTCATAACCTCACTCTTAGCAAACGAGTCTCTTTTAAATTAATTTTAACTTTAATGACCTTATTTTAATGATTTGATAATGATTTTTGTGATATTTGGTCACAACATCGTCTGTTTTTAGTTATATCTAGATAGCTGATTTGTTTCTAGTTGTTGATTGAATAAACGTTTAAACAAGTAGCAAGTCTTTTAGACTTACAAAATACAAACAAAATATCAAGTTGAGCTTCGCAATGGGAAATATCAAAATTTTCGCTCGTTGACAAACTTTTTTGTTGACGCGTGAAATTAACAAGTCCACGATTGCTGTAGCTCTTAGTTGTCAAATTGAATATGTAACAGTTAGTGAACTGACAGTCGCGTCGTGATAAAATCAGATGTATAACATTTTGTATATAGAAGATTACATGAAAATTAAAAATCTTCCATATTATTTGATAAAACACCTAAAACAATCAAGGAAATATGCACGATTTCCATGTATGAACTATATAGATCTGTTTCAATTTACATTTGCGCAACGAAATTTTTTGAATATTTTTTTTTGTTATATAAAAAAGTCTCGTTGTGAGATTTCAGTTTCCAGTTTCCTTTCCGACATCAAAACTAAATTAGGTATTTATGGACGCGTACATAATAACAATATATACAGTTTGATTGCATCGCGATTATCGAGTATTCGATTGCTTTAGAACTCTAATCATAAACACGTTCCGAAATCGGACGTCGTCAAATCGATACCGATTCGATTACGCTGTCGACGACGATTTCGTAACTCGGCGCCGGCCCGCTCCCGGAACTGCGATCCGATAGAAGAATCACGTCTCGTGTCGCCGCGCCGGCCGGCGAGTGGCGGCACGTAGCCTAAATGAATTATTGTTGGCATTATAGGGAACAGGGGTATATAAAACGATGAGAGCGCAGGCAATCAAGCGTCACCGGCGGGGCGGCGCGCCCGCCCCCGCACCCCGGCCCCGCCGCCGCCCGCGCCCATTTCAATTAGCGGTCAATAGGAAAACGGATAAAAGTGGTCGGTCGCCGGAAAGTTACCGTTTTTTGAGCACGCTCGAGCGCGTTACACTTTTAAGAAGGGATAGTTTTTAAATTATATCGGTTATTTTGTATCTCTTTTTAGTTTAATATTTATCTATACAAGATTTTCTTTTGTTACACAATATCAATTGAACAATATGTTACGTGTTTTGTTATAATTGTTGCTGTTTTCGAGGTAATACTACTGGAAACAAAAAAACTGTACCTACCTATTTAGGTACGCACAGTACAGATAAAGCAGCTAAATGGCTGTATGTATAAAGACATTAAAAATACACACAATTATTGTACGAAATTAAAATAATATAAAAAATTACATTGTTATAAGTTACATTATATTTTAAAATCTTTGAAAAATGTTTAAATACAAAATGAAAAAGCGTATATGCTGGTAACCATCAAATTAAACTCATCAATAGCTATGCTTTTTTTTTGAAATTTTTGAACTTTAGGAAACCTTAAAACTCTTTATATAAAAATTACCACGTGTAAAGTAACATAATCATTTCTTTTTAATTTATCCTAAAACATTCAAAATTGTGGATAACTATCCATTAATATCATTCTCCTCCAATTAGAATTTACTTTGCAATATATATCACAGGTATATCTATGTGACAACTATAATCGATAGAACGATTCAATTATGTTCAAAAGCTTTCCCGAAAATCGTCGCTATGACCTTAACGAGCCGAGGGCTACCTTGTTGCGGTGCGCCGCTGGGAACCAATTTGATACTGTAACAAATCAATAAATGTATCGGTTTATTGGAAGCTGTGTGGCGATCGATTTGATTTATTTCGGCCGCACAATGGCGGCGGACGAGGCGAGACCTTGTTAGGAGCAGCATAAAAAGTCGTGAAATACCATCCTGGCTAGGGTTACCTGCTGTTTAATTATGAATCGCAAAAATTACCTATTTGTGATTGAATATTTTTCAATGGCATTGTTCAATTTCGAATTTACATTATATAGTAGTATTTATTATACGGTATTATTGTAAACGAAATAAGAGTTACTTTTTTTTTGAAACGTAATAGAGCTGTGATTATTTTAAAATTACAGCTGAGTGTATATTCTTATATAGGTTAAAACAGCTTATTACAGAACAAATAAAATATCGCGTACCGATTGTTATTTAAAATCACCTAGATGGATAGAGAAAAAAAAATGTTCTTACGAGCGAATCGAATAATAAATACATTATTCGTATAAGTTAGACAGGTGTGACAAAAAAACACAGTTACTATATAATCTGTTATTTAAAAGCCTATAGCAACCGGAATAATACATTAATGTTATTGATATTACATTTATAGAATTGGAAAATTATTCCTTCTAACGGAATTAAATGTAGGAAAAATCAATTATTGCCCATAAAATCGAACAATAAATCAATAAACTACTTTATTTGAGAAAAGCATAAAAAAAATAAATTGTTATTATTAAAAAATTATAAATATTACTTTAATAAAGTACCTAAACACCTTCTTTTTGGTATAATTCCATCACGAACAAAAGTTAAAATAATCACATAATTAGACTATCTACAGAAAAATAAAATGGTACTATTTAACGCGGTAACCCTAATCAAAATATTAATGCCTTATTAGAAGAGTGAACAAAACGAAACGCGAAACAATTTTTTAGATATTATTTTTACTTTTAAACGGTTCATTAATTACCATTGAAACAACATTAAAGTCGAATTTTAAAGATTACGTTTCACATCCGACATCCATATTAAATTAATTTTCAGACATTTGTATATGTTATTTGCCTGAGTTTGGATAAAATGAATATATTTAGATCCCGATAAAGATAATTCAGTTAAATTCGTGCACGCCGTTACGGACGCGATAAATTTTATTCTAGTTGTACAATTTATCTAAACCACTTTTTTCGTAGTCGCCTAAAATAGTGAAAGAGATTTTAGCAGCTCATTTTGTGTCATAACACTGAACTGCGATATGGCAATAGATGATCATTAGTCTAAATAGTTAGATCAAAATATTTTGGTAATCTATATTTTTACCGGTTTGGGATCCTATGTCCGTGCGCATGGGCATAAAATGGATTCTTCCGTTTTTCATATTGACCTATGACGTTGTCAGCTTTGATCCCTATCTCGGTCATGTTCTTAATTCTCATCCTGGTCCCGCTCCTGATTCCAATTATGGTTTCGATCTAAATCATGGTTCTACCTTTGATTCAATTTCGATTAAATTATCCCATAGCAACCCGTACTGCATACTGCGGATGATTTTGTCTTAGTATAAAAAAAATCGCTCACACTCTTGATTCTGATCCCGGGCCAACGTCGAACTTGAGTCTGTCTTGAACATTGCTTAACAACCAATATCCAACCGGCATAAGTAAAGAATTTGTTCTATGTTCACGCAAAACCGTGTTTAAAAGCTAGTATGTCAATCAATTACAGGCTGTATCTTATAAGGTATATATAAGCTACATTTATATCAGATAATTCCAGCTAACCCTAAAGCGTGGTTGAATAACAAACATCCAAAATTACAAACTTTCACGTTTACAATACTAATTACTAAAAGCGATTACCCTCAGTAGAATATACAAATTCATTGTAGAACAGTGCCCTAAATGTAAGTATTGCGAAATTATGTTGCATTATATGATTAATTTTATCCTATGTTTATTGTAACGGTGAAATTTCTTTTATCGTTATATTTTTTGAATAAAGTATGTGATTCTTTACCAGAAATAGAGTATAATAATTTGCATAGATATTTAAATCTACTAAATAAGGGGTGTTATTAATTTTGGGTCTAACTTTTCTAAGAATATGAGTATTTAAAAATAATCATATAGAATGATGCCTAAGCCGATAGTTTTATTAGTCTACAGAAATGATAGTACCTATACATATTTACATATAATGTGTATTGTGCTAATTTTAAATTATTAATGTACCTATATATAACAGAAAATTACTTAATTACACTAAATACATGTATACAGAATTGTGAGATGTCAGAATTTTTTCATTTTATTACATAGTTAAAATTAAAACATTTTGATGTTTAACAGATTGACACTTCCTGAAATGTTTGGTGGCAAAACGTTACAATGTAATCATTTTAAAGAGCTTTTGATATTCTCAGTACAAAAGAGTATAATTGAAATTGTATGGGGACATTTGATAAATACATGTCGTGTGTATTATAACATATATTTTATTTATTCCCGCATTATTCATTAAAACAATTAAGACTCGTTTATTAATAATGTTTTAGAACTAAAATCTAATCTTATATGTATAAAAATATAAGGCATGCGTACTTTGTGAAGACAGATTAAAAATGATAATACCCGAGAAAAATGAATTTACTTTCATAAAGTATTTAATTTTTTTCTTTGCGTCTTGTTTAACACTTCAGGTCATAGAAGGTTTTTTTTAACATGTTTTTTTCTGTTTTATTAACAGCTGTCAATTTTCTTGTCAAATTAATTCTAACCTAATATACTCGTATAATCAAGGCGAATCGATGTATTTTTTTCCCAAACCTGCTCAAGTAAGGCGATTTTTAACGTAAAATATCCGTATCGATAATTAACACCCACAAATGGATAATTAACTTCAGTACTAACTGCAAACTTTTGGTTTTTTATTTTCATTCTATAATATATAGAATGTTAAGCATTAATTAGTAATGTTATTATGTATACACGTCATTATTTATATATTTTTTAAATATTATAGTGTAATGAGCAAACGAGCATGTAGGTATCGGTACATTATGTGATTTAGCAATGAGTTTGCCTGCGTGTTGTTTTCCTAGATTTACAATATAATGATAATAGCATAAAATTAAAGTTCTCACCTACGAATTTAAAATTTTAAATATAAAATTATGAACATAAAATGAAAATAATGATGTAAATTTTACGTTCATAAAATTTATCTATAAATAAAACACAATATTTAGTAAATTCCAGGCTGTCTTAATAAACTTAATTAAACTTTGCCCATAAGTATACATACGTCTATTTATATATCGATGAACACGTATAATAACTTGAAATGTGTGCCATGAGTGGAAAGGAACTGATTGTATTAGAAACGATACTTAAACATTTCATCAAAGTTCAGAGTGACATGTTTCTATGCGTTCGCAGAGAGTTTCTTAAAATTTAAATGAAATTTAAATACTCGAAAAATATCAAAACAAGACCAAAAGGAGTTGTACATTGTTATGGTGACAGAACCCAGATCGAAGTCGGAACTAAGACAAGGATTGGAACTAGAATCGTTACTGACAACAAAATTAGAATCGTAATCGAGATACCAACCATATAACAGTTTATTCCACGTTAACATACGCGAAGCCGCGAGTAGAGACTAGGGTATGCATTAAAAACGATCTCGATACAAGTTATGTATTATAATTCGTCTTCTTTCAACAAATTATAAAGAAACCCATTAGTTCTTCCAACGGGCGAGCTGCGGCGAGTAATTAATTAGTGTCGGGAAACACAATAAAGGAGGTTGCACTACCCACGTCCACCGAGAGACGCGATCTATCAAAACCCGGTCAGTAGCCGATCACTCGACACGTTGGAATCTATATCGATTAAGTCGATAACTTGCGCAATCTATTGTGTGAAATTGCAAAGTCATCGTCCAACAAAAGCGGCGTTTGAGCCCTCATTAAAACTTTATGCGGCGTAACCGGCTCTTGTTTTGATAAACGCGCCTTTACAACTTCTTAATTCTTGATTACGTTTTTGTTTCTTAATATATATTATTAGTTTTTATCCGCGGTTCCGTCCACTTTAATATGAAACAAATTTTGGTTTTCTGCTCGCCGACTATCATAATGCAGGACTACGGCCGACAACGGGACCGTGATCGTATGTCGATAGTGGGATTGAAATCGAGATCGAAAATGGGACAAAGATTGCAGACTAGACAGGGGCTGGTGACAGAGGAATCTTAGTTGACACTATGGAAAACACCGAAATCGGTATCAGGACTGACAGCGAGATGGAAATCTTGACTACATTGTGATAGAAATAAAAATATGGACTGATTGATTCTATATTTATGTGGAAGGAGCCATAGGGGAATGCTTTGATAAATGGGAAAGTACGTAAGATATTTGATTTTCTTCCACGTTCAAACTGCTAAACGGATTGTAGTGAGATTTTGTATACGGGTAGATTAATTATGTTCTGGGATAAGATTTAAGATAGACTTAAAAATTAGACATTGTTCAAAATCGGAAACAAGACTCAGATCGAAATTTAGAAGTGGATCGGGATTGCCAATAAGAGTGAGAATGATATCGAAACCAACCTCAAACCAGTTATGGTTCCACTAAAGAGCGGGCTCTTTCATTAGGATACAGATTTTAATATATTTTTGTTGGTAGTGCAACGGTCACCATAAATGTAACGCCTTAAGTACGAGGAGGTATACATTGTAAAATGAGAATGAAGTACAAACACTTTGGAACCAAAATGGCTGGTAAAGCCTTGATAATAAATGGTATTGATTATCATTTAGAAAAAGAGATAATTTAAAATCTTTTGATTTATAAAAATGAAAGTCTTTTATTTGCAGTCTCTAAAAGCCTATTGATCAAAATGGAAATAATTAAATTGTTCGATCCGGTTATTATCACGGCGAACGTGAGCCGAGGCATTAACCTCGGCTCGTAGGTCCACCGTTGCTGTGGCTACACTCTTAGATGCTGACTTCGATGTATTTGACGATCCTCCATATTTACTCAACCACGCCTATCGAAATATATGGAAATAGATTTCTATTTCCAAGGTTGAAGGAATATTTGAAATACCATCATTACAAGATGGTGACGTAGTAGTCCTTGCACTACAGGAATTTTTAAGTGCTCAGGATGATAAGTTTTTATAAGAAACGAATTTTAAGCTCGGAATAAAGATATGCCAATTGTATTGTGCAAAAACGAGACTATGTCGAAAAATAAAATGACGTTTCATAAAAGTTACCAGCAACATACTCATTCTCACTTTTTATTTAATTCCCCTTGTGAATAGATACCTGATTTTGTAAAAATGATTATTGAGTCAATCGTAAAAGATAAACAAATACCATTGTAGGATTTTTTGTAGTACTCTTTGACTTTTAAATATATGTAACTTGTTGTTCGTTCCCAAAACTAGTTTTAGAGTTTTAAGTTTCACTTTAAAAATGACATACCATATTGGTCTTACAATATAACGATAAAAGTGTCACCTTATGAGATCGGAGAAGATCTAGAAGATTATGATTGTTAAATCTATACGAAACATTTTGCTTAACATTGCTTTCAGAATAAAATATAAATGTTGTTACTTTGGAACTCCAAAAGTATCAAATGTAATATTTAAACTTCATATTGTAACACGAATATTGGTATCGAAACATCTAGTAAATTATCGACACCTACCATCTGGATACTTTACCGTGAAAATCTATATACAAAGATAAAAATTAATATGAAAAGTTGCCAATCATAAGAATTTTTACATTTTGGCCTTTATACCTATCTAATTGATAGATACTGTTACTCCGAAGATCCTCGTTGCATCCCTCGTACAAACCAAGTATAACATTTTAAATAAGCAGAATCATTAAATTAAACAGGATTATGTTATATGATAAAAATAACGAATTGTTCATTGTTGTTTCATCCTAAAAAGCATGATGATTTATAATATTATTTAATATAAAAATAACAAATGACGTGACGGAAAAAAATACGCAGTAGCGCCACCGCGTTACGACAGAAAGTGCCACGTTATTAACAGTTATGAAATTTAATCAATTTGTCCGATTTCGTAAGTGCTCTGTGAATAGGGCACGCGCTGTATCAAAAGGCTCTCGTATTGTGCGCTCGGTCATTTTGTTACAAATTCGATTAAAATGGAATTACTTATGCCTCTTGGAATGTACGCACCGTGGATGTGTGAAATGAGATAGATATTTTTAGATTTTCGATATATACCCTAAGTTTGTATTCGAAATGTCTCGTTACTCGTTACTGCTATATATGTAATTATTTAAAAAAATATGAATGTCATTGTGCCTGCGCGTAAGCATCACAGTCAACGGAGAGTTGTGAACTACATACACTATTATCTGCCTACTTCATTAGAAAATAAGCAAGATATAAAAAAATACATACAGATCCATATCGGAATGTATCTTATTATTGTCAACAGTTATTAGACAACTTTTCCTCTCACGTAGTTTGTGAAAATAATTTTGTATGTAAGAATTTTACGTTTCATATAACGTTACACTATAGTGTTCTCTGTATTTAAAGTATATCGAAAATGTATTTATACGTATGTTAAATTTTTTATATTGGTAATAAAATTAAAAAAATATATATTTATATGTGACTATTCCTTAATTGATGACGTATTAGTTTGAACATCCTATTTGAAATACTATAATATTTATCATCATATAACATTAATCACTTTAAACTGCGAAATTGATTATGCTCTCCATTTAACGCGCCACCATGCTGGTTTCAATCGATTCCGATTAGAAATCATAAAAACTAATACCATCGTGATAAAATACTTAAATGATCGAACAGACGTTCGGATACATCTCGACGTCATATCCGAAATCTTCGTAGCGCCGTGTCGAGGAGCGCTCGGGCCGCAGGAGGTCTGCGCAGCCGCACGCGCTTTGATACACCGAGACCACTGTCAGCTCTAATGGAATCAATCATAAATACACCCGACCGCCCTGTACGGAGTAATGAATTTCGAAAGCGATGAATAATTTGATTACGAGCCAACAGCGCGGGCACCGGATCGATACGGATGCGATTTAAGCGATTTTATTTGCTTCAAAATCAATATAGTGCATTTAAAGCAGTACAATTTCGTAGTTAACCAGTTCGCTCCGCTTATTCATAGAACTCGTACATTACCTTACCACACCGCACCGGCCTGTGGGTGGTAAGTCATAGTCTCCGATCCGACAGTGGAGTACGCGGGGAACCAGAACCACGTGGGAAGTTCCAGTTGTTCCAGTTGACGGGACAAAAGTGTTTGTTCTTCTTGATGCTTTCGTGAACTCTTTCTGCAACTTTATACTACTCTGGTGTATCTGGTGCCACACTTATAATGATCTCACCATTGAGGCACAGTCTTCCACAATCATTTTCTTTCAGTTCACAGCGCTTGCACCTTAAGTCCCCCGCGCTGGCCCAGTGCCATTCGAGGGTTACTAACGACTGTTGCCACAACGACAATGTCTAAATCCAACGACTTGTTGGATTTAGCTCTGATGTACGAAGCGTTCGATTTTTCTTTTAACTTGACTTCAATTAAAAAGTTCTAGCTCAATTCAGCCGTAGTCAGCATAGAATTCGGTACCTTCTAGTTTGAAAGCAACGCTATTAACCGGTGAGCTGCCAGAGTTTTTAACTTTTTCCTTTATCACTGAAGCAAATGATAAAATTTGTAATATCTAGTTGCCAACGAGCTAGAAAATGTTCTGCGATACGGGTTCACAGTCTAATTCTTCTTTTGTGCTGCAAGCAGGCGTGATCAACTAGTTTAGTGTTAAATAAAGAGGATAATTGACTGATATTGAATACATTATATTTTGTGGTAAAATATACAAGTCGACTAAATGTGATAACAAAATATAAATTCAGGCACAAATCACATAAGAACAAAATGAATTGTAAGATTTTTGACAACCATTTTTTTGGCGAAATTACTAAACATTTTTAACGTCAATATAACTTCAAAAAAGTTTAATTAAAGTTGCAAAACTCTATTATTCATTTTCTAAGACACTGTAAGTTAATTTAAAGATGACAACAATCCGTTAAATAATTTTCTTTCAATATAGATCACGACATCGACAATCGATAGAATGATTTAACGCTTCCTCTGATTTTCAGAATCACTCTCGCAGGATTAATAGGTATTTTGCTTTATGTTTGCGAGATGTCACGCATAGTGTAAATGTATCCAGTTTATATTTCCTACGTCAAACCATACACCTCTCTGAGAAGAATTACTCCGTGAGAAATAAGCCGAAATCTACCAATAAGGCGTATCCAGTTCGCCAGTTTCGATACGAAACATCGTATAATTAAGATACCGTTTATAAACTTTTACAGCTCGTACCCTTTCGTGACGACCGGGTCACCGCTCATATGACTCAAAAGCGAGCATTCGAACAAAACACGCCGGGCAATTTTCACACAGCCGTGCCACAGGCGCGAGCAATTATTTTAAACACATTTCAACAAATGACGATAATGTCAGGAAAGGCTGCGGATAAGCGCAAAAAAGAATGAGCGGGCACGAACAAGCTTTCGAGTGCTCGCTCTGCATGCGCGCCGTCAGCGAGAGCCGCGTAAACGCGGCGCAGTGACAGACGTCGGGGCGACCTTTAGTATTGTATTTGAAGCCTATGCTGTTTAAGACGGAGCACGAGTGGCATTTTATTTCAGATAACTACAGAAATGAGGTGTTAATGTTTTGAATTCAATCAAATAGAGACGCGTAGGGAATCAGAGATAGAGTCATGCAAAGATTGTTGAATTCAGTTTTGCAAGAAAAAATGGCAATGAATTTTTAACCTATTAGGTATAATCTAATATATAAATAAGGGATTTTAATTATATATATTTTTTTATCATGTATAGGTGGTTTACATATTTCATACACGTGCTTGTTACGGAAACTTCGGTACATCGCATATGACCAGTTTTTGCTGAATTTCTATTGGAATTGTGATAAGAATTTAATAAACAAATTATAATAAAATATTGTTAGTGTTTCTATGAAAACAAGTTATTCGATTATTCTTTGCAAAAAAATGTGACGTCTAATTCATAAAAAAAAAAAACCGTTGAGCTTTTGTTGACAATCCTTATCATGATTATAATTGTTGCCTGACTAGTTACTTGTCACTACTAATTATAGGTCGTGTTACAGCCAGTGAAAAAGAGTGGCAAAAAAAATCATCTATAATACCACGAACTAAAAAGGCGAGATATGTACTTAGTTTCAATATTTTTGATAGTTTTTAAAATTTACATGTTTACTTGACTGTAAA
Organism: Eumeta japonica; assembly: GCA_005406025.1. Lineage (NCBI taxonomy): Eukaryota > Metazoa > Arthropoda > Insecta > Lepidoptera > Psychidae > Eumeta > Eumeta japonica. The sequence continues at coordinate 226,923 of BGZK01000719.1, forward strand.
TTAGAATTTATATTTTAAAATGCATCTGTACAAAGACGCAGAAGCACCCATTGCAATCTACACAAGTAATTATAAAAACAAATATTTATAACTTAATCACTCTCACGGCTCTGAATTTGATATTAGTTATCCGTTGAAACAAATTATCTCGAGCGATTTATCAATACTTATATAAAATAAAATTTGTAGCGGTGTAATAAAAAATTTACGCTTCCCAAAAAAAAAAGTACGACGACTTGAAATTTTTATAGTGATGTTTACTCGGTCACGGCTTTACTGCCGTGGCGCCCCCTGCGCGTCGTCCGCGAGCCAATTTAGCGAGTCAATTTAGCGCAGTGTTTCCGATCAGAGCGATACCGTCTAATCCGGTCCCGGCGATATCGTAAACCAGAAGTGGACCCGTAACACGAAACCTGTTTCGCCGCCGATCGCACGCACTAGAAAACGATAACTCGGCACCGAGATGGAAATATCATTGCGCCGATTTATCGCTCGAGCGATTATACGCCCTATGCCCGTCGCGCTATCGGCGAAAAGGGTTCGGCCTGCGATGCGGGCTTCGCATGTTCTTCTTTCGAGTCGCAAACGGTTAACGTCACGCATGCGCACGAGAGGTGTCGTTGTTGCAATTATCGCAATTGGCCCGCCGGCCCGGGAGCTGGACGCCCATAGTACATTACGATACGACTAAATAGTTACCAGCTCGTGTTGTGAGCGCACTATATAATGATCTCGGTGTTTATGGTGTTTATATCGACACTAATTATTATGGGACCAACAGCTGGCGCTACCGATATGCAATTATGAAGGGCCATTACCGGTAGGCACTTAGTGAGCTACTTATTAAAACAGAAATCGGTTTAATTATTTATACATAAATTACCACAACAAAATTATCACTGGAAACTGTTAAATGGATTTACACGGACATTTAAATGAATCCTCGAAAACCAAATAAGATATATGCAGTAAAATCTAAGACACCGTATCACACTAATTCTTAATCAACTTTAAATAAAAGTTCGTCTGTACATACATTTTTTTGTGTATTCATGATAAGTTCCTCAATTGTGAACTGATGTGATAAATTCTTTTTTGTTTTAAAGAGTATACTCTCAAGGTCGTTCCACTATGACCAAATAAGATCTAATTATGGGAACCCAGGAAAATCGAGAGACACTCTCAAATGTTATAGGTACTTATAGAGTATTTGAACTCTTTTTTAATTTTTTAAGTATTTGTGCCTTTGCATCTGGGTCTCATCATCTCACGCTGCTGATCTGATGATGAAAGATACATCATATTTTAATAGTTTGAAGTCAGGATAATACTGCAGTTTCTCGACAGAAATTACCTTTCATCGGTTATTGATGAAACCAATATAAAAAAAATATTTAATAAGCTACCTACATACTCATTCATTTATATAATTCCTACGTGATAACTTAAGCAGAAACACATCTCAACTCTAGCAATAACAGCAGAAGAAATACGATGAATTAATTTAATATGAGAGTGAACGCGAATGTGATATTCATGAATTGTAAAACTTTTTTATTAAGAATGAGAAAAATTTAAATAGTTTGGTTATAGTTTGGTTTCACATAATTTGGTAGTTGCACTCCGACTAAGAATGCAAAGACCCTGGAATAATTACCGTTGGACAATAAATTCGGAATCGGAACTGCTTTTCAACTTACGCCGTAGTGAAAGACGATGTTAAAAAAGTAAAGGACATTTTGCTTGGCGAATTAAAGTAACCATGGTTTAATCCACATGAAAATTACCTAAATGAATTGTAAAATTATAATTACTTCACAACTAAAAAAAAATATGAAATAAAATAACTTATACAATTATAAATTAAATTAAGAAACTCGATGGCGTAAATCTGAACTAAAAAGATGGAAACAAGATTGTGTAAAAATCATCCAATTAAATATGATAAATGTTTGCAGTCGGAGGCATACGTGAAACAGTTAGAGCCACGCAAGTAAGGAAACATGAACCTGATGTCATCCTACTGGCTTGGAGAGCTTAGATCTGCCAAGATCTAAGCTCTCCAAGCCAGTGGGTAACCTGTTGACGTTTTACCGAGGTACAGGGCCAGTGGTTTGAATTATTGGCCACGGTCAAGATCAAACGCAGTGCCATCTGGCTCTAAACCCGACACTCACTACCATTCAAATACGAAAATGCTTACAAAAATATATTCAAATAAATACTATAAAAATACTTTCATCTACCAATAGATGACAAAGACACCGGCAAAAGGCAAACAAAGTCTAATAAATAAATAATTCTTTATTTTCGTACAAATTGAAGCCAATCTTTTTCTCATTACTATCTTTTTTTATTGACGAATTTACTCTTATTGCCCATAAAGGTAGACAAAGACCACACAGATCTGTACATGGTACCTTTGCATACCTGTATTGCTTTACTGACAGTGATTAGTCATTTGTTCTGTGCAAGTTAGCTATCCATCAATCGTGTTGTGCAAACTCATCGGTTTTTGGTTCTTAAAATTAGGCCGTTCTGTAATATACCACCAATTCAATCTGATTTCCTTTTGCCTATCTATTTCATTTATCCCTTTCAAATCGTCAAACAGTTTCGACTTACCTTTTACTACCTACTCAATACACCGTACAAAGCACACTATTCTCTGACTCTATTTCCATATTTATCTATCAGGAATATTTTACATTTTAAAGAAAAAAAAAGTAGATATTTAATATTACATACTTTCTGCAGATCCCGGACTAATATTGTCGAGTAGTTTACATATATACATAATCACTTTTGCTCGCGACTCCGCCCACGTGTAAAATTAGTTCTTCGTTTTCTACATAACAGTTTTTGTAAGTTATAGCACAGAAACACATTGCAAAAGTATAAAATGTCATGTGTAAAATCAAAAAATATTGTATTTGTGTGCTAAATTTTATCAATTCGGTGCAGCTGCTTATGCGCAATTGAATAAGAAACAACCAGACATTTAGTCACAAATATCATGTTTGTAATATTACAACAATATGATAAAGTACTGACAAAAGACACTGTAAAGATCCTATATTGTTTGTTTATAATGTACTAGGAGTTTGTTATTATTATATTGAACTGTATAGATTTATTATTGTTAATCATTTAATTACAATCGGATTGTCGACACTCACTTTCGCTTTTGCTCTACTGCACCCTCTCACATAATACATTTTTCGTCCTCCCTTTAAATTTTTATTAACCTACTGTAACATCGTTTCTGCTCTAAAAATAGATAATAATAAACGTGACCGAAAATAAAAATAAAAATAATGGCTTTTAAATATTTTAGTTATGAGGAATCATACAGATAGATATACAAAAAGGAAAAAAAAACAGAATCTATTGTATGTGACAAAGAGTTCTATCTGTTTCTGAACGTAATCAAAATTGGTTAAGTTATTGTCAATTGTAAGTAGACAAACAAACAAATAGAGAGAAAAACAAATACACAATAGCTTATATTTGACAAAATGATGTGCTCTCTTAGTATCGTAAAGTACATTAAAATCAGTTAAACAATTGTTGAGTTACGAAATACGTCCAAACTAATAAATAAACAAAACAAAAGTAGCCTACGTTTGTTCTCAGGTATCAAAATGTATCCTTTCATCGAAATTAGTACAACTTTATCAAATTAGTATTTAATACCCTACAAAAATTATTTAATGTGACGTACTCGATTTTTAACACCGCGTACTAACTTAAAATGTCGCACGGAGGTCCATTTTCAGCGTTTAATTAAAATTATAAATAATGGAGATAGAGTTCCAGGTGTCGAGGTTTTTTATAGGAAATATATTTCTTTTATTATCTTTATTTTAAATTTCTTAAATATTAATAGTTTACGGGGTATCGGCGAAAAACGAAATACTTTTTTTTTTAATTTTTAGTTGTTTATGAATTTTGCAATTTTTTATGTGCTAATAAACGCTTTCGATACATTTTTCTAGACATTATTCTGATCGAATGAGCTATCGCACGTATTTTTATGACCAGTATCTCAAATTTTTCACCATTTTCAACTTGTTAATTGGACTATAAATTATATTTTGACAAAATCCATTATTACGAAAAGAAATTGTTATTGTTTTAATTTTCTATAGAAATATTCTTGTCCCTCAACGTCTTAATAATTTTGCAAATAACTCGCAAAATATGTTTATCATCGAAAAAAAAGTTCTTCTTATAGAGTTTGACCTCAAAATTTACTTACGAATAGCCAGATACGGTTGTGTTTCATTCAGTACCTATTTTCCGTTTTTTTTTAAATTTAAAGAATTTCATATTTTTACCAAATCAATGCGTATCTCAAAAATTATTTGATCGCCAGAAGCACAACTTTATTTGCATTCATCTTTACTTTCAATTTATTTTAGAACGTACGTTTTCTAATATTATACGACAAACCGACGCAACCAAAACAAAACACTCGAAGAAGCCACTCGCCTATATACACGAAGAATTGTTAGGCGGCCACATAAGCGCACCCAACATTTAACACCCGCTATCGCGTTACAGAATATCCGGGGCTCAGGGCGAGCCCGCTAATAGAGCGCTTTTGGGCGCACTTGAGCGGCTTTAGCGTTTGACCCCGCGGTTGACTCCACCCAGCCAAAGTTCATTACTCAAATGGGCAAATCTCATAATCAGATAGTCCACTTACGTAAGCCAATAAGCCCGCCGGCTTCCGTGACGCGGTCCGGCCTGAAACTTCAGCGCTAATGTGTCTCAATTCCCGCTCGATAGTGTGTATATTTAAATACAGCGCAAACTGTGAGGAATTGTTCTTACGCAGTAAATAATCTTTTTTATTTAATTCCGTCTTCAACATCGAACTAATTGCATTTCGTCATTTACATGTTTTTCTTTTACGAGGTACTAGATATAAACTCTACAAGCGTAAAGTGTCGTTTAAATTGCGAACGTACAAAATGAATGACTTAAGAACGTGAGAATTGAGACAAAATCTAATAAATCAATCTGAATACGTAAGTATAAACCATAAATTTTGTTAATAAAGTAAAATGATGCATTTCTAAAAGGACAGGTTTCCTGAAGATTCCACCTTAAATTCTTATTTTTGTCTAATTAGAGACGAATTTAATATTAATATCTGTCGATGAGATAGAACTACCAGACATTAAAAGGAAATACTGTATACAAAAGACGTCTTAAAAATACATAAAAAAGGAATATAAATTATTCATAAGCCAACACGAATAGCCCGCAATAAAACATGACGCGTCGTCATTATCAGTGAAAGAGGGAAAAAAATTAACCAGAGCAAATATTTTGACATTAAAGAAGAAATAAGCGCTTAATATTGTTCGTCCGTTTGATGGGGACATTAGAAGAATCGACAAATACAACTAAATACTGGTTCCGTGTTTACGGCGCCGATGAGGGGAGCTTCATTAACGTTAATTTTATGTATATCGTTGTATTTATTTGGTACATTCGCGTCAACGATGCGACGCGTTATTCGGAAAGTTAAGACGGGTGGCGGGTATAACGAATTTATGGGCCGGTCAAAATAACACGCGGCCCCCGTTTATTGGTTCGCCTACGGATCGCCCGGCGGGCAAATGTCGCCGACCTGGCGTCATAACTGTCGTCGTAACGTCGCGTACGTGTCGCTATGTCGTTACAACGACATTATTTATAATTTTAACGTTTCAAAACGACGATACCGTCGCAGCGATCGGGTACTCGATCCCGTATACTTCGCGCGGAGACGAATCGCTTTCGCATCGATGTCGATACAGTTTCACGTTTTTATGAGCCGACCCGATTCAGAGTCGTCTATAAGCCTATACTTTACCGTGACAAATATCGGGTATGCGGTATACTTAAAAACCTTTTCCTCGTGCAAAACAAATAATGTCGCGAAAAAGAAATAGCTTCAAATTATTATCAAGATATTTTTGTGGAAATATGTACTGTAATATGTAAATATCAGTGTGCATTTGTAATTATAAATAAAAGTATATGTGGACCAGGAACGAAAATTAATTTTGAGACTCGTGAATTTACAACATAAAATTATATAAGGAATTATATGAGAACAATATCATAATTAGAAAATAAACCACATTCAGTATATCGGTTGGACATCTTATTTAAAATACAGAAAAATATAATAAAATTTTACAAAACTAAGAAGACGAGATGTATATATACTGTTAATGTTTTTGAAATTTAATATTTCAAAAATAATTCCTATCTGATTGAATTTCTTCGAAAAAAAAATTTAACCATATGTGTATTATTTCTGGAACAATCACATTTTACAAACGTTATCAAAAGCTACTTTAGATCTATCGATGTATCTACTGCCGCTCATTTTTATAGAACATAAGTTATACAATGTCCTAAGCTTATATGAAATAATGTACGTATGTTAGCAAAGTAAAATAGGCATATAAACATGGTATTAAGTGGAAATACGTAGTATCTGCGTACCCCGCTAGAAGTAGGAGGCTTGAATTTATGTATGTTTTATATTGTATTATTTTAATTATGCGATTTCACCAGTAGACTAAAATAAATTGAAATACAATGATAACAAAAGTGGATACAAACGTTTGCTTGAATTACGTATACAAAAATATCAGTAAATTAGCTTGTTTTGTTGCAAAGTTAAGCAATATTGTTAACTTAAAAATATCGGCCGTTATTGTTGCCATTTATATGTTAATGAATTTTGTATAATTTTAGATATAATAAAACGGACCCTGAAGCAAACAAACACAAATGATCTTAAATTGTCTAATAGTTATTGTTTCTCAATGCTTCGTATTTATTTCGCACGCTAGCAAATCCCTTATTAAAAAATAGATATTAGTACCACGTGGCTTTGAAGGAAATTTCGTATTTAAAATATTTCTTTAACAATATCTACATAACAAACTATTGCTTTCAGTAACAAGAATTGTATGTTTATAGATAATAATTAAGAAGTAAAGTTTATAAAATTCCAACATGTTAAAGTCTTTTAATTTTTTGCATTTCATTTATTTTATCGATTATTCAAAATAATTAAATAAATTAAGAAATAAAAAAAAAATTATTTAATTCTTTTGAAAACAACTTGCAACTTAGTATTATCTCAACAAGACCGTTAAAAAGAAGTTATTGAGTTTCGCTTAGAGGGATAACAAAACCTATATTTTGTTGAGTTTGAGGTATGTCTGTCTGTCTATCAGTCTGTAAACGTGTCACATTCAATTATCTTAGTAAGTGCTTTTGCTGTCGGCTTGGAATTATTAAGAACCAAATTCCATACAAATTACAGATTACAACATTTATTATTTTTATTTTTGATTTAAATCTGAAGAAAAATTAGGATTCTAAATGTTATTTTATACACTATATGGGATTTTCGAAAACGTTTGCTCTAAAAATTAAAAAGGTTCTTTCGAGTTGCATTAGCTTTTACATCTTTGTCTTTTTATCTCCGAAGCTTGCGATGCAAAAAAAAAAATAGGTGTATTATTAAAAGATCTAAAATATATACACCACAGGAGAATTAAGATAAATTTTAAGGCAAATGGTTGTCAAAAATCAAACGACTTGTTCATTTTTAATCCTATATAACTCGAATCGAATTAGTTCTTCTATTAAAAAACAATGTAGACTGTATCAAGAAAGACATTGTTAGCAAAAAATTCGAAAGGAAAGGCTTTTTCAAATCAATTCATAAAATTTTTGATTGATTGATGTTTGGTACTCAGTCACATTTTTTTGCTTAGAAAACTTCGCCGAATGCCGTAAAGCAGATTAAAATCGAATAACGTGTTCGAAAACTACCGTACTTGAAAAATTCAAAAAGGGGTTTTTTTTTTTAATATATACACATATAGATTTTCGAACTTGAAGAGCTAAGAATGTATAAGAACTATATCTTTGAATTCAGAGAACTTAAAAACCACTAAAATCTATGTTTTTAATTTGATGAGCTCAATTTATTTTACTGCTGCTTTGTTTTTGAACGCTTTGAACTCGAAAATAGAAAAAAGTTTCAGAGATAACCCGTAGAATCAACCGTATTTACAAATGTTTATTTTTTTCTGTGAGCAACTTGTAAAGCCTTCGGTACCGAATTATGAGTTCTACTTGTCGATTTTTATCAATATAGTACCATTGATATTGATTTTACCAACGTAATGAAAGTACTGTGGAGGCGTTGGAACACTGATTATTCTAGTGAATTCGTTACTGGTTTACTATTTAAGAAGCACGAAACAATTATGTGCGACCCCCACTCGATGGTAGCAGAATCATCTTAATATGACAAATCTCAAAACATATTGCTTAGGTCGGAAAATAAGCTATATTTTGATTAAATAGGTATATAATTAAATATATATACATACATATAAGGTACGCAGAATTCAGAGAAACATTAAACGTAGTCCGCGAATCATATTATCACCATATTTAGACATATTTATTGTGATCGGTTTTATGGTAAACGTTAACAAAGTGCATCTAAAAAGTAATCACGAAACCACAACACTCGACGTCGTGTAATAATTTCTTTAAGACCCCATTGTCTTGTGTTGATTGGACGGATTTCAACTTAAGATGAAAATCAAATATATATTTTTATCTTAATAAACTATAGGGTTTATTAAGATGAAAAATAATTGAGAATTAAGTAATAAAGGCAACTGGGTGAGTTTAGTGCTTTTGAATTTTGTTACCAAAATTGCCTGGTATATACGTTGATATTACAGATATATTCCTCATTAGTACAATTAAATAGATTACTGTTTTAACACGACCATGCGCTTGAGAACAGTTGACATTTAATTTAATAAAACAATGTACAATATAATTATTATGTAAGTTTTACTATAAGCACCGTATAAATTTCATTGTTCTATTTCATTACAAATTATTCATAATGCTGCGAAATAAAGATTCTGAAATGTTGTTGAAATCTGTATCGATTTCTCTCAAGAAACTTACTTTACTTCTCAGACACAAGAATATACTGCTTCCACATCCAAAAACGGGCTGAAAATGGCCTATACGTGGTAGAGATATTGGTATATATTTTTATTTTATTTTATTCTGCCCACAAACTGCCATTAGGCGCTACAAAATAGATGCGTTATTTCAGGAAAAAGAGTTTTTTGAATGTAGTTAATAAATAAACTCGTCAAAACCTTTGATAACCGACTTTCCTAAGCCGGTTATTAACATATCAATATATCAACATGGATAAGTGTTATTTCACGTGTTATCAGGATTACCTACTAATGTCATATGACCATATAATAAATAGTGCAGAGTATATCTGTACTTACTGATATTTAATTTTGAATAGAAAGTTTGAAAATAAATATAAAATGTCAATAAAAATTTTAATTAGAAAATATAAGTAGTTTTAAGCTTATATTTTCAAATTGAATTTTTATGACATAAGCATAAAACCATCATTTAGATTTACGATGTGTTTGTCTCATGTAATTCATAAAACTAAATTACATACACAAACAACATTCAAAATATTTTATAGCGTTGTGTATCCCGAGAATGCGAACTATTATAAAACTATGCCAAGTGTCGGCCACAGCGAAGGTCTCAGTGTTTTAACTCACTTGTTCGCCGCGGTACAAAAAGCTCGCCCGCGGGCGAGCTTCGAGTTGCTACTGATTTTAAATTACACTCACGTATCGATAACGTTGTGTTGAATTCGCGACTAGAGTTGAAACTGAAGGCATATAAAAGATCTTGATTCTCGAATCGTTTCGAGGATAGATCTGCAAATTATTAATTATTTTAATAACGTGGTATATTATTCTCGTTTTATTTGTGATATATTAAAGGTAAAACATTTCATTCCGCGGCAACCGCTCGTGACCGCCAAGGATGTTCTCGATTACGGCTATCCGCTCGTGAAGGGCGGGCCGCCGATTATTCTAGAAAATTTATGGCTTCATAACAATTAAATTACCTTCAGAGATGAGCCGTTCCCGGATCTCCCAGGCGAAGATCGTGGGGTTCTCCCTCTTGTATTGCTCGATTTTGGACACGACGGCGGGCGTCGCCACTTTGGGCTTGCTGCCGCCTATCAGCCCCGGCGGCCGCAAGGTGCCTGCGAAAATACACAGCCGGTTCAATAACAAGCACCGTGCACGATTCTTGAACGACATTGTCCGTATTGTAAGCGCGATTTCGCTTCGTACCGGGAGCCGGCCGTCCGTTGTGTACGAAAGGCGCGTTATAACCGCTCATTATTGTAGAATCGGCGCCGAATAACGTTGCTGCGTAATAACCACAATTAAAATAAGCGACGTGACGGCCGATATTGTCGTCTTCATTGTAACGGAGGCGGTGCCATAAAAAAAAACCGCCTGAATAAAAGTTGACTTCGAATATTAGCGATGAGGACACGCCGGCAATTATAGCGATTCGACGCAGCAGCGCCGAGACGTGAGCGAACGCGGGCCGCTTGTCGCGAATCGATTATTTGGTGGTCGCAAGGACGCGTGGACAAGAACTCGATTATTGTAGTCGAGGAAGGACCGACGCGATGCAACGACAAGTATCGATTAGTGCGACAATGCACCGGCGATCGTGGCACGCGACTCTCGATCGAAACGCCGCTAATTGCGCGATCGATATTATGTCATGTTGATGTTGTTTTCTTTAATATGTCGTACGTTCAAACGGTCAGATAAGCTTATAGAGACAAAAATACGACTCTTCGTTATCGAAAAATATATTATCGTTTTCACGTTTTATAGGAAACGATGTAGGAGTTAGGAGGAAGGACTTATAAATATGTTGATAACATTTGCGTTATGTACAATTAATTAGTATAACAAAGAATGAAATTCAGTGACATCATATCATCTGTTTTATAATATGCGAGATATATCTTGAATATTGATCACTTAACTGCTCTTAAAGAGGAGACAGGTTATGAGAGGATGAGAAAAACAAAATTTGAGTGAGTGTCAATAATTGTATTATAACCCAGTGATTAATAAATAATATTTTAATGATGCAAAACGCATGTAAATTAAAATTAATGATAGAGTTTTTACATTACTTTTTCCGTCAGCACCGTATCTATCTAATTAATGTAAAATTATCTATGAACCAAATGTCGTGATAATTTGTGACAATGTTTAGTCGTTCGTAACTCAATTATACGCATAATAGATTCGCATAATTTGCATAAAATTTAAGATGTAAAATGTTTTCTGGATTAAGAGGATACTTTTTGTTTCGTTATGGAATTATTTACAAGGAAACGCGATCAATATCGATAGTGAAATCGATATCGAAATCGAGAGCAAGGTTAGGTGAAACCTGTTCTAAAGCCGAATACAGGATCAGGATGATATCAATAATAACCATTTCGATTCATATAAAAAAAGCTACAACTAGAACTCGGGTCCAGAGAATTCCATACATTGTGTACAGATACTTCATCCATCCAGTATATCGATGGTTTTTGTTTGTTTTTTGATATCAATACTACAGTAATATCGGTCAAATTGTGATGTTTTTAATGACTATGTTATCCAAAATATTTCAATCTGTCCGAGTTTTTGAAAATTTCCTATTTTATAGCGAGGAATTAACAAATGTCTCCATTCTAATTTCCCATAAATTACTCATCATTATCACTGTCGATATTCCAACTAGAAATGTCGGTTTATAAATGCAAATAAATATTTTTTTAATATGCTATAATTTCAAATTCACGCTTTTCTAATTGTTGTCTTCATTTGCGCCATTTTAGATAAGACTTGGATATTTAATACTTCCCACCCTAGAAGAACCTGAGAAACACCTGACAAGTTTTGATGAGTGAGTTTACGGGCATCAAAATATGTCACAAAGTGGCTGTATCTTTATCTGTATCTTTGGTTACCTTTACTTTAAAGATACCATGTTAAGAAACCATAGACCTTGTAGGCATTTTCTATTAATTTATCCATTATACCCTTATCCGTTGAGAGAGTTGTGACAGGCAGGCAGAACAGATAGATAATTGGACAACTGAGTGATCTTGTAGTTTTCGTATTTTCCTTTCAAGATACGGAGTCCTAAGAATGAAGTATTAATGTCGGCGTAAGTAGGTTAAACTTTAATTTTATGTATAGTAAAGAGATATTTGTATTAGATGTCTCACTTTTATACTTGTTCGTTTTGCATTAAATAGATTATTCCATTGTATCAACAATGGTCTTAATGTAATCGACAATAACCTATCATAATGATATAGACAAACTTTTATAAATCCATCTAATTAAAAGCTGACGTCGTGCGCTGCGAGCCGTAATAAAAATGTTGTGAATGCCTCAATACCAAAATCAGTTAGATAATGGACGGGTGCATGCCCAGAGACAATTATAGAAAAACGCGGTGCGCGCCGACATTCCGGCCGCGCGCTTTTTACGCCGCGCGACGGCAGCGCCGCGGCCCGCCGTGCCGATATTATGACGCTGAATAATTCAACGCATTATTTATATTCGCCTTTTTTTTTGCCTCGCTCGCCATTGACGAGAAATTTAAACGGGTCTTTATGTCTTTATAAAATTGAAACCCGTCTTGAGGTATGTGTACGCGATATTTGCGGAAATCTACCTGCGTGTATCTTCTCTAGTACAAATGTTATTTAATGAAAAAGCAAAAAGTGTTCTAATTTCGCGCGAATTATTATAAAGCTAATTACAATCGTTTTTTTATGGAAATCAAAATTATAGCTTTTTTTTTTTAATAACACTAAAGAACATCTATAATTTACATTTAAGCCTATAAATAAGTAGATATCTACAAAGAAAAAAAACATTTTGCTAATCTTTTGACTTGTAAAGTAGATAAATTTCAATTGAGATAATTTATTACTTAAAATTGCATTTTTTAATGCTATCATTTTACCATGCTAGGCTATGGCGTAATTTCGTTCAAATTGACGCCTGAACAGTAATGTATAGACCAATCTGCACTACGAACATTTTAAATTGTTATATTGTTCAATATGAGGTTAAAACTTAATAGCGTGCAGCAGATGTCCCATATCTAATCTCTTTTTTCCGTATAAAAAATCGGCATCATGTCATATTCATTGAAATGTCATCATATGACATATTTTACGAATGTCGGAAACCATAAACAAGAATTATGTTTTTGAATGTACGTATATATCATCTTATAATTACACTGATCACACTCGAATGACGAACGAGGGCGTTTGTTGATACACCCCGATTGTATAACCCCATTGTGTTATGTAAAGTATGCCTATTGGCAATCGTATCCAAACTCTCGTGTGATGACATTGTGATGTTTAATTTAAGCTGTCAATTCCGATCATCTGTCACTTCTGTATACAATAGCGATGGTTGAATTAATTGCATCCAAAATTTAATCACTATGAACTATTGCTCACGGTTCCGCCTCAGGTGCCGGTGTGACCTATACATAATGCGATGCTTGGAATCACTTCGAGGTGTGCCTATTTAATTACACTTGTCAATTACTACCGTCCATATACAATGGTGATCATTGGAATATGTTGAAATTTTTATTTAAAACGATTTATTTTTTGGCCTTTCTCCAAATTGATCGCTAGTGAAGTCAAGATGCTGCTACCCGATAATATTTAAAAGATATAATGTAAATAAAAGAATTGTCGATAGTGTTATTTAATTTTAAATTAAGATTTATTCCTCAGTCATTAACAGCCCACGGTATTCTGCTGCCAGACGTAGCCTGCATCTGCATATCCCAAGCGTTATTCGGTCTTTTGTTCTCAGGGATGTCTTCCGTTTCTTACTCTGGTCTAACTTACGGATGATCGCAGTATCAGACTACGATGTGTTAACAGGTGATGAGTGCGAGTGAAGAAATGGGTGCGAGTGTATTCAATATTGATTCTATATTGAACCAGACACGAGGGTCTGATTTCGATTACGTAAATCAAACAAAAATAAAACTTGAAATTATTGATTAATGTATACTGACCCAAAGGGAAAACAAGAAGTATAGAAATTGCATAGGAACATACACACATGACTTTTTGATAGAACTGCAATGATGCCAACGAGGAGTAATGATTATGAGATACTGTATGTATGTCAATATGTATATATATGGATGTTCTGCTCTAGCGTCGTTGCTAGTAATCCGATTTTGACAAATAAGGGCTTCATCGATTCGTTTTTATTACACAAAATATTCGTTTTGTTTACAAAGTCACATTGCGAAAATAATGTTGGACAGAGCATTGTCTATTTTTGAAGAACGTCAAAAACAGTAAAGACGGTCGCCAATTTAAAAAAAAAATGTAAATGTCATAACCGCCTTGTATTTGTGTAGAAACAACACTCGTTGTTCTTCTCGTTACGCGAAACGTTCGCGTACACGACGATCTTTAGAATTACCCAAAGACGCCCCCCGCCCTCTCGCAGCTCCGCAAATGCGCTGCGGCTCGATAGCCGGCGTTTCGTTCTGATTGATAGGTAAATTGCGGCGCGCCGGGGCAGCGATCATTTCGCGATAATTAAATCGGCTAGGTACGTAATCGCATGACTCGCGGCAATCAGCGGCGGCGGCGGGCGCTCGCGGTGCCCGTGCGAGCCTCCGTAGGAAATTGTTCGCTAAATGTGTATTATTTGCGCGAAAAGCACGCGCGCGCTCCCGGCGAGCACCCGACACCGCGCGATGACCTATTAAATTGAGTAATCATCATTGAGTGGCGGAGCAGGGGGTGTATGTTGAGTTATCTATTATTCATATAATGACACTTTTTGATATGAAAAGTTTGTACTTGCGTTGGACTGGGGTGAAACCAAGACGTCTCAAGATTCAGGAGACGCTTAGTTTTAGTATACGCCCGCCCTAGCGCTGTGCGCAGGTACAAAGGATAACGCGTTGGCATGAAGCAATACCAAGCGTATCACACTTCAGAAACGCTTAGTTTTGACCTGCGCCGCGTGCGTCTGATCGTGTATTTCCTCCTGTGCTAACTTTTTATAACAATAAACAGTGATTTTTATTTATGAAATTTCGTCATTGTTTGCAAAGTTTCTAAAATGAGTGATAGTCAATATTACATCCAAAAAGTACGTTTCATACATTCGGACATTTCGGACATTAATAAAGAATTGCCGTAATTTTCAATTTACGCTTATTGTTTCTAGCGCAAATAGACCTACAAAAACATAAACGTAAAATAAAAGGGTTTGTCAGTTTCCTCGGAAAAGGATTGTGAACTAAACTAAATGCCTATTTCTATAGAAATTCGTGGAAACACAAGAAGAAACACCAAATGATGTTTTTTATATTGCTTTAAAATAATTTTTTTGACCCTTGTTGTGTAAACAACGGGTGGAAGCGAGGGCTCGGAGCGCTCTTGAAAGCGCGGTGCAACGATCATATTTATGACAGTAAGAATAGTCACAAACAGACGTTTATATAAATATAAATGAACTAACTGCAAATGAACTCTGCTATTACAGAGAAAATACTGGATATTAGAATTAGTGACGTAAACACAGATATCTTGATAATAACCGTATTCATGGTGACAGTATAACAGAAACAAAAATTTACCTTCAGTTATCTGTGCGGGATTTTAATGTACATTCTCGGTTTACAAAATTGAAATTGTAAGCCACATAGTATGAGGAAGTACATCATCACACAGCAATAAAATATATATATATATATATATATATATATATATATATATATATATATATATATATATATATATATATATATATACCTAAATATATATGTATATATATATATATAATACCTGGTTTTACATTTAAATAATTTATGTATTAAAATAAACGATCAAGAAAGGGAACAGGTAAGTGCTTTTGGAGCCAGTGGTTAATTAGTTCAAATACATATGAATAAAAAAGTTACATTTCTGTAATGTAAAATACAATCTATTGTATTATTCTTCAATCCACGAAGCGAAAAAAGTTGAAATAACTTCAATACTGAAATCGAGGTACAGGAAAACCGAGTAACTGTTAAGGAAAAATATTAGTGAAACGCAAACTTACTTAAAATGACATTATGGGGTGGTATTACTGATTGAGAAAGTCATATTGACAATTAAAATCGATTCAAGTTATCTATATTTTAATCAACTGTTTTCAAAAAGGCCAAGATTCTACACATATGTAATAGAACAATATTGCTTACAAAGTAAATGCATTATAAGCAGGACTAGATTTTTGTGTTCGTGTTATGATATTTTAGTTTGACAAGTTATAAAAAGAGTATTCTCCTCCCTACGCACAGGCCGTATAGTAGTTGATCCTTAATAATAATTGATGATAAATAAAGTGTAATAAAATATTTCATTATTGCCTCTACATGACTTAATATGTCAACTTGCCGGGTAATGTAAGTAAATTAGAAGTAAAGTTGCTACTGATGCAATATCTAAAAAGAGGAAATGATTTTTTTATTGGATTCCGGTCAAGATGAGGTAAGTTGGATAGGGGTGATGGAAGTATAGTATTCCGAGAGTAGTAAATGATTGATATGAAAGTACTGGTTATTTGGGATAAAAACTCAATTTTGCGTTATGTACTGGTTATTAGATTGCGATATATTATGATAATAATGCGTAATGACCCTGATATATTTTGTTAATTTATGAAATTAAATTTCGAGTTCTTCGAATCGAACATCGGTTCATTTAAAAATACTAACATAATTAGTCATGTAAGGTAATGTCAGCTTTCAAAACACTAATCAATTTCTATTTAAAGAATATGGAAAGAAATTTAATATAACCAGACCAAATATAATATAAATAATATAAATTATTAATATTATTCTGAAAACATTTTCATCGTTTTTATTTTTTTTAACCTTACATGAGATTTAAAATACCTCTCCCCGCTTTCTCAATTATAAAGGTAAGAAAAAATTAGTCCGCCAACCTGCTCACATAATACTTGAACGCCTGTATTTTCTTCATTTACACTTAGCGATCTATCCATGACGATTTTTATGCTTTTAAGTAACATCATAATTACTTCAGTTCTAATAATAAGCAAATTAATGCTAAAAATAGTGATTTTTCAGACTGCAGCATCTCAACAACTGAAGGATATACATATATTATTTTTTTTAAATACAAGGTAATTGAAAGGGCCTTCATAGAGAACCAAAGTTGTAAATTTATATAATGAATATGTTTTAAATGAAATGATATTGAAGTTGATCGCATAATACAACACATGTCGTCAATGACTGGTTCTTTTTCTTCAAACTGCGCTATACACGGTACACTGATCAATATTTAAAATTTGTAAATTTAATGATTGATTATTTTGTTATTTATCACGCAACACAATACTTTTATTGACACTATATCAATAAAAAGATAAAGTATGCTTAATTTGCCAATGTTAATAATAGTGTATATAAGTAGTTTGACAGGAATAGAAAGACATCTATTTGAAGAAAATAAACTAAAATATTACCATCTCGTACACATTGTTATAGATATCTGAAATCACCCTAAACCAAAGAGATCAGAAGAAATATCAAAATTGATTGTGAATAGGTCCATAGAGAACGCGAATATCGAATGGAATTAACACACTATCGATTACTAAATCGACTGAAATCGGTATGAAAAGGGATCAACAATTTGTTTTCGTATCCGCTAATGGCCGCGCCTCGTTTGTGAGTGCTCAGAAGTCATTACGGACGTGCGTTAAAAAAGCCTTGGAGATCATTGTGAACGTCATGGAAAAGGGGGGGCCCGATGTAGTTAATTAAATTTGTATTAAAAAGTGGCCTTTTTCTATTAGCCGGCGCCAACGGAGGCGCTTCGCGGCGCTGCCGAGTCACGCAGTTAATAGATCAAAATCTCTTCGCGGCCGAAGTGTGTCGGGATGGGCCTGATTTATTGAAGTTTGTGCGCGTCAACCGGCCGCCGGAGGACGTGGCCGATTTGTGATTGATTAATAAAAAGTTCTTAGCCTTCGTTTCTGGCCTATGAGACCGTAGAACGAAAATAAACGAATAATTCAAAATATAGGACGAAAAGAATACACTTATAAACGATTTGTTCGATTTAATGCATTGCTTTAAAACTGTTAAATAAGAACAGAAATCACGTTTTCAAAGTTAACTTACGACTGTATATTTATTAGACGATTAATTATATTATAAATACATAGTACGAAGTACTTATAAGATTATCGCCAGCTCTAACAGCTTTAATTTCCATGCATGGGTTTCGTTATCGATGCTAAAATATTTAAAAATAACTTCTTCTTACAATAAAAAACCTATAAGCCTTTTTCGTATCTTGAACTATAAGTATCGCAATTTTTATTTCATTATTGAAATCAAAATCGCAAAACAAAATTACAATTCGAAATATATTTAGTATACGTCATTATAGGCGTGCCTATGAGCCGTGGAAACAAACAATGAAGTCGCCCGAATCGGAGCAGAAAAAGAAAAAGCCACGGGACAAGAATGTCAACTCCGGTAATTCGGTTTTGATTGTAGGAGCAAAGCCTAAATACGGCTTCATTACCGGCCGCGACGTACCGCGGACAATCTTCCTGAGTAGATATCATTAACTCGCTACCAAATTCACATCGGTACCGAAATGACCGGTTTAATACGAAATTACTCGGTCCATGATTTCGGTGCACGCTCGCGCGTAGAGCTAGCGATCTCGCCCACCGGGCAAATTTATAAAATGGCGCTCGACATACTTTCGCCGTGAAGTCCTTTAAGCGTTCCCGAGGTGCGAACGTGTAAAATTAACGAATGGACACAAAAAATCCTAATAGTCCGCCAATCGAGAAATTAGATCAACACGTCATCATAAAAAAGGATATACGAGTTTGACAATGGCTATTATTGCGTACGTTCCTATTAACAAGCATTGATTTGAAAGGGATTTATGACTCGGAGAAACTACATATTTAACAGCATCTAAATAAATGTTTCTAATAAGTCAAGAGCCCGTCGTCTTTTTATAACGTAAGTTATTTGTTGCACGAACTAATTGGAACCGATTTAATTGATCGCGTTTATAACACCCAACGACACGAATTTGACAAGCGCTCATCGCGTTCGGGTAATATTCAAATTAACGGATCCAATTACGTCAAAGCGACGATGGAATTCTAATGTAACGAAATGTTTTCGAGTCTCTCTGTACGCCGTGTAGCACTTTGATGTCAGGAATCGGCGGTTACACTCAAACAATGACGGGTTTCATTCACTGATGTTTGTCAGATTAAAGAATTGAAATAATTCGAGTGTGAAAAAACTAAACGACCTCGCATTTTGTACGCATAATAATGTTATATGCATCAGATAATATCGTTTGTTTGATGATACATGTAAATATTTCTATACGGTAATTCGGCATTTTACATATCTGACTTATAGCCGAGGGTACATTACTATTAACTAAGGGTATTAAAATAAAAATAAACGGACTGTCGTGGCTGGATGGTTAAAATTGTCGTCTTCTAACTAGAAGTTACCGCGTTCAAACCCTAACGTGTGGTAGGGGATAAATTGGTAACTTAAGTCAAATTGAACCAATGTATCTATGCCTCGAAGAACATATTAAGATTCCAGTGCCGGACATTGTCACCGCACTGGTGACAACGCTTGTATTGGTATAGATTTTGATTGATTGAATTTGTATTCATAAATAATTAGTGAACAAATTTACACGCTAAAAATGTATTTTTTTTTTATCAAAAAAAGGGTTTTGTATACACAATACTAATTCGTAAGGAGTGAATAGTGAATTCCATAAAAAACGATATTGTAGAAGTATTACTAAATAATTGTTATTTTTATGATACTATTACAAGATGAATACTATTACATTACTGATAAATACTATTACAAGTACGGATTATGAAAATATATTCGGTAATAAAACAAATATTTTCGATGCCACAACTCTCGTAATTATATAAAAAAATACGTTTGCTGTGGTATAAACAGAACAGATCGACAATAAAAATTAGCAATTAATGACAGCCTTATATGTAATAAGAACTGAAGTCTATCCGGCTATCACGAATCATTGAAGTCTAAGCTGTTTCGTTTCCAATAATAAGTTTTAAGTCGCTAAGCCTATATACGATAAACGCGTAAGCGGCGAGACATGACGGCCGCAGGCGCCTTAGAGGCTTCCGTGGGAACGGAACACGTGACCTACGGAATCACCACGAGCGGGAACTGACTGACATCGCGTAATGTACGCTAAATACACCCATCTCGCTTATATATTTAGAACATTAACTTGCCTGCGAACGATCCAATGGATTAGATCCATTTCTTAAAATGTTCACCCCAACGTATCATGTTTTATTAACATCGATTTTTAGTGACGAATCTTAAAAGCGACGATACTTTAACGTCCATTAAAGGCTGGGTATTAAGAAAGTGTGTATTTGCATTGAGTAAAGGGATATTTTAGATTAGTAATGTCACGCCTTCATCGCTTTTATGATTCCGATTTTTTTGACACTGACTAGTTGTCGCCCACTGCTTTGGAAATATATTTTTATAGCAAATATAATTCATTTTAAATAGACTTATATAAACTTAATTTATTTTAAAATATAATGACATTTCAAAATATGAATTAATAGGTTGTTCAATACAGTATTATAGATAGTTTCAAATAAGCAGTAATGTAACACTGAAGTTCAAAGTTAAAGTTTCAATAAAGTTGAAAGGTGTAACATTTACAAAAAAATATGTATGGTGCTAAAGAATTTTCGTACAAGCTAGATTAATAGTTTTACTGTCAGATACTGGAATGGCTAAATCTTTCTGTAAATCAACTGTGTAGCACGCCACATATAACTGAGTGCGTCAAAAGCAAATTGTATTTATCTTCAGTTAGCGCAGTGATTAACAAATTACAAGAAACAATTTTAACTTATTTAGCTTTCAAAAATATTAATATTTACACGAAATTTCATCTCCTACTTTACCCCATAAGGGATGAGTTTTCAAAAGTGCTAGAACACGTGTTTATTTTTACTTAATGTAAATGACCTAAGAAAATAATATTTATGTTTGTAGATTCATAACGCTTTACAAAAGTTCACGCCCTATTTTATTTTCATAACGAATGAATTTTCAAAAAATACTGTTATGTATCATTCTTTATGTCTATTTTTTTAAATAAGAATTTTTATGGACTTTATAACGTAAAAATGGTGAACTTTTATAAAAATATTCACTTCTATATCATCACTTTACAAGATATATCTCAAAAAGTCTTTTCTTAGAGCACGCGTGCAACATAACGCCAATAACTCTGTCAAAATATACCTAATCATTCTAAGATTAGGAATTTTGGCTGGGAGTTTGTAAGTCAGTCAGTCAATCAGGACATTGCATCATATAAGTATAGATGTAATAAAATTCTCGAGAGATTCCTACGAAATCCTGTTCCAACGTTTATATATGCAATTGATCATATTTACGTGGTGAAACAAATAATTGTATAATCGCTTTGAATATTGAAATCAAGTTTTCGACTTTTTAAATCAAAATCGTTTTTGCAATACTATAAATTCAGATGAATTCAGTATACAATTTAAGCATTAATAACTACATTCATGAAAACATTATTGCAGGAGGCAACAAAGATTAACAATTTGTAAATGACGATTGACTAGAATTTGAAAGATGTGGCGGGCAACCCATTGCTAAAGTTCGTATCCTTTATTCCATTAAGACTTCCAATCCAACAAATTAAATTGTGGTTCAAGGGAGGTTACAAGAATTTAACACCTAAGCAAATCATAATTATCGATCCGCCATACCAATAAATCAGTAAGTATACGATTCGTGTCAGAATAAAACATCATTAGCTGCTTATTACTGTATGCTTTGGGTGAATTGATCAAGCTACTATGAACATCCTCAAAGTAAATTATAATAGTACAGGAATTTGAAGTTTAGAAGCTCTGCCACGAAATTGATTTTCAACAAAATTATTTCAGGAATATTTAAATTAGTTTTTAAATAGTTGCGAATTTGATGTGAACGAAATGAATTTGCAACATCTTGTATTCGGAGAAAAAATAATACGTATATGTGGAAGAAGGATCAACTCTTAAAAATATGCCACAGCACTCGGCATTACAAATTCATCAAAGAAAATAAAACTATCAATAAGCCCGAAGAAGCCACAGGTATAAAAATTTGATAATCGAATATGTCAATGAATTTGTTACATTTGGAGCAGGTTATAGCAGTAGCAAAGTCACCTGCAAAGGAAATTTATAGAAAAATGATTAATACCTGAAACTATTTATTATCTGTCATTTAAGAAAGTAATGAAAATAAATCAATACTATTAGCTAAGAAAAGTTAAAACTACAGTACATTTATAGTATCGTATTTGAAATATGACAGTGACGTTTGTCCTTTTAGAGTAAATGTTTAAATATAAAATAAAATCAAATAAGCGAGGGATTAAAAGCAACACGAGATGAAAATAAGAATATCAGAAATAATTTTGTGAGAAAATAAATTCCATCTAAAATAACAGAATTCGGTTAACTGAAACTCAAACTCTTTTCAATAATGTGAACAAATCGTAAAGGTATTATAAAAATAAATATCTATTAATTAAACAAAACTGATAACAGAATGACATCCGACGAATAAGGAACCACACACGAGAGAAACAGAAAATATGTGAACACTACTCGAAAACTGAAGAAGATATAATTAAGACAAAGTAGGCTTAAATCGGGTGACAACCTAACTGCAGATAAGAAACGGTCTCTAATACCAATGGTTAACAAAATATATACCGAATTCGACTGTATTAATCGGCTGTTCTAATTTCCTTAACCAAACATTAACAGGCACGACAAAAGAAGACATTCAAAGACAGGTTTCTTCATTTATTGCCTTTTTTTCTGAGTTTCACTTAGAAATAACGTGAAGCAACCTGATAGAGAACCAGTTCAATCCCATGGGTTTTTTTTTTCATCAAGATATTCAGACGCGGTATAATAGCCCTTGCCATAAAACTTCTATTTAACGAAAAGTGTAAATTCATAAAATGGCAAGGTTTGAATTTCAGCTCCGATCTTATTAATAAAAGCGCATACACTGTCCCTTAAATGATTTACTAACTTTGCTTATACGGATTTTGTGAGCAGCAAGATCGTTCTTATGTCTAGTGTTAATGTTATGGATGTAACTCCTTTTTTGGAACGATTCTATATGTCTCTTAACATATACCAGATTTTCATATATATGTATTACGATGCTAGTTAGAATATTAATTTCCTTATTTTTTCCCTGAGAGGTGCCATTGGTTTCAAATCATAAACAGCTCAAATAACTTACTTTTGCAACACGAAAATTGTGTTAATATCGGCTGCATGACCCCATAACAAAATTCCATACGTCATGAGACTATGAAAAATACTGAAATAAACAACTTTCAATTCAAATTCAATATTTAACCTTATAATGTAAAATAACGAACCCTTTATTGTTTTATTACAGTATCTTTACTTTAATTACAATTTTACTTTTAAATTCCCGCTGAAAGAATGATTGATTTTTTTTTACTAACGACTTATAATCTTTGTAAGTGTTCACAATGTTCTTCATTAAAAAAATAACAATTTTACAGATCAGACACAATGTTTTGTGAATACAAGTTGTTCATCATATCGTTAAACGTATGCACCGTCAACATCTCGTGATCCCGTCTTCGTGGTTGTCGATGGCTCGCACATCTGCCCCACCAAGTAAGTTCGTTTCACGAAACCGTTTTTTTCTCACGAACCCATGAACCAATGCAGCAGGCTCGTCGCGCGTGGTCAGTCCCAGCCTCGAGGTGTGGCATTTGAGACTCGTATTCGAAACCAACGCCGACGACCTTTGCGTACAGTTAGTTCTTTCATGGTAATTGAACAAAGACAATGCAAATTCATCATTTGATGCTTTGTTGTAATTTGACGTTTTTTTCCTTCTGTTGGAAATCAAATTAGTAGAATATGATGTATAGTTTCTATGTAAAATCATACACATTTGTTTAGTTTTACACCTTTAGTCAGTTACTAGGTTCTCCTCGTGGTTTCACCCGCCCGGATAAAAAATCTTCTTTGGATTTTGATCTTTATTAAAGCCTCGAATCTAAATCTAATCCAACGGGCTTAGCATGGTGCCTTAGAAAAAAATCTCTTTATAATATAGACTATTGTGTTTCGTACCAAAGTAATAAATAAAAACGTAACTCTATAGAGACACTCTTGTCTAGGGCATTAGGCTAGGCCCTCTGATTCTGTTACTAATCTTAATCTCAGTTCTATTCTAAATTTGGATCCCTCTTGCTTTATTTCCCGCTTTACCTCTCTTTCGCCCTCTTACTCCATTTTTACTGTTCTATTTATTGTCTTTCCTTCTCAATCGTTATGTATTTATTCGATCTTTTTCCTGTTTAAGCAAAGTGAACAAATAAGTTTGATCGACGAAATATAATTAGAGAAAAAAAACTTCAACATATCGATATGGCTTATAGGACTACGAGTTCCATCAGTATATCAAATTTCATTAAAATCGGCTTAAACATTGTAGAGTTATAAGACGACATATAGGCAAAGAGATAAGCATTTAAAAAGTAATCCATATCGAATTTCCTAGGAGTATATGAAGAAGCCATTAGCTCGGTGATACGTCAGTATAAGAATTTTGACCACTTTAATAAATTCAGTTCAATTTGCACTGCTTTCATAAACTTTCTCATTACTAAAGTGATAATGACAGATTTGGCGGCAACTATTAAATATGTGACGTATGTAAATAACTTTTAAATTACATGAATAAATCCTTGGTCAAAAATGTGAGGTCGCGTTGCATAAGTTTACCTTTATTTCACGTATCTGTCTACTGTACACTACAGCAACGTTATCAACATTGGTTACGAACGTGTCAAAAAATTTCGATTATTTTAGAATATCTATATAGAATAACGTAATCGCTTACAATTTATCAGAAAAAGAAACGTCATCAAGTAACACGCTCAGTTCTCGAATCTTTGGCACGATATATTTTAAGCACTTCATAAATTCCTTCTAAAATTAATGACTCGACGACCGCATATCATATAGATAAATCAGTACGCAACAAAATGGCTGTTCAACCTCGAGTATATCTGTGATAGAAGCTCGCTACTCCTTCAGGCGGGCCGCTACAAAACGCCGTATCAATAGATCAGCGGGGAGCAGTCCGGTGGCTTATAATTAACACGCTGCGAGTTTTGTGAATCGATTAGGATCTAAGCTTTCGTCGATGGGGGCTTTCGTCGCAACAGACACCGGCGGCGATGCGTTATCGATGATGAATGGCGATTGTGATTTTCGCCGGCGCGGCCGTGTTATTATGATGCGGGTTAAACACGAAGCCGGCGTCCGCCCGTCGACAAATTGCCGAGGTGTCATTCGACGCTTCGATCCTATTTATATTTGTAATAACAGTCTCCCCGTAGCGCCGCCGGCCGCCGCGCGGTCCGCAGGTATCGTAGTTTTATTTTTATTCTACTTGATTTTCTTGGTAACTTTAATATAAAACTTATAAACTATTTTATGTCTAATACACGTTTTAATTAAAATAGAGAATTGTACAAAATTTTAACTTTTGCGAAAAATTGTATGTATTAATATTGTACAATGTATTATAATAGAATCAATATGTTCACGCTAGGAAGCGATTCAGAAGATATATAGTCAGCCATGAATCACTGCCCGTCAGGTAGCAAAGAAGTAATTATGCAAGTTTCAAGCTAAAATCGGACCTCAAGCTAACTTCTTAGCATACTATAAAATAAATCACGGCAAGTTTAAATTAACACATTTATATACAGGTTCGTGCTTTCAATCTACTTTTTTCTTTATGTTAATCCATTTGACCGATGAAATCGCGGACAATAGGTAATAAATATTATAATAATTATTAAGCGGTTATGTCAGATTATACCACTTTTATATCAGGACAAAATTTACCTCTCGTCCTAATTTCATATGAATTTATTCAGACGTTTCCGAGTTATTTTCGTATCAAGTAAACATTCAATCTTATATTTTTGTACTGTTATTATTTTTCACTGCTATATGTTAATATTGTCACTGCTTTTTAAACTGCGCTATACTTTATTTCTAATTACTTTTAATTTTTTAATGATTCGTAACTTATCAGTTTTCAAGGATCATAGTGATCAATATCCTTGTTATGTATGTTCTTATTTGTAATGTTATCCGTTGTGTGTGAATTAACTCCATAATTATGAATTATACATGCATGATCACGCTTTAAATAGCTGTAAATTTAAATAGCTTTAAATCCCTTTCACAAATTTTAAGAGTAATGTTGTAATGAATCACATATTGATTTCGCCTTTTTTATGTATGAAAAGTTTAGAAAGAAGGAAAGAAAACTCTAATATCTTTATAGAAAATTCTAAGTAATGATTTTAGATTTCTTTTCAAATTATGTGTGTTTATGGGACACCAGGGATTTCATCTATATTGTAACGACTTTGAGGTGTTCAGTTCATGTAATTTACCGTTTTAGTAACAATAAAAATATTGTTTTCCAAAACTTTGGGAGGAAACGCTTTGATAAAGGAGAATTTTTCGATTTGCAACATATTTTCAATTATATTCTAATAAACCATGATGATTACAAAGATGTATAAGAGAGTTTTATGTTCCAGATGCGGTATCACTTATTGACGTTGCTTTGTCAATCAATTTGCTCAGTGTAATTTACGCATGCTTTCGCGTAACGTAGAAAAAATTATAATAATGGATTTTATTAGCAGGTGATACTTTATTTTTGGAACTGATAAAATAGTAAAATAAAAAAAAAAACTTAAATGGAACTCTTTGCAACGTGTATTGTTTTCTTTATTATGCATATTATATTCATCTATCACTTGTTTTTACAAACTGACGGCAAAAAAAATAATTTGTCTAACGTCAACGTGAATTCAATGTGGAAAAATTTTCGTGCAATAATTTTCTACGACATTCGTTACCATTTAAGCCAACCAGAAAGTTATAACAGACTTCGGTTGGTCTTTCATGACAGAACTTCAGCCTTTTCAGTCTCACCTGTTTATAACTGGCTTAACGACTTTAAATATGGTCGCATTAATCTGACTGATGATCTGCGGGACGACCGAAGGCAAGATCATTGCTGTGTGGCTCATGATAAAGACTGCCGAAAAAGTGACTTAACAGCATCTTCTGCTATTTTTAGACAAGCTTAGGCATCGGTATGAGTCAAGTGCACAAAATCCTTCCTGAACATTTAGAAAGCTTTGGACTCGATGGATACTTCATAATTTGACCGAAGGTCTAAAACTCTAACTCTAAAAACTAAAACTGTTAATTAATGCCGCGAAATGATATAAAGATTTTCCGGTGGTGACTCTAATGATGTATGCGACATGGTTGCTTGTGACGAAAACTAGATTTACTGTTACGATCCCGAAACCAAAAGACAGTTTCCTCAGTTGGGTGTTACCTTTTGAGAAGTTGCCTACTAAAGTAAAACTAGGTGGAAGCATCGGAAAAAAGATGGTGGCCTTTTTCTTTAGAAGATCAGGTTATTATGCAATAATTGTTTTAAAGGATAAACAAGTCACTGCAGACAAATACACTAACAATTTTTTGCCCTTGTTTTGGAAAAAAATCGGGTAAAACGACCTCGCAGTAAAATTCTCGTTTATCGTGACAACACCTCACTACGTACCACTAGACAAATAAATAATTATTTGGGAACGTTAAGTGTATAAGTACTGACTAATAAGAAAGTTAAGTATATAAATACTGCTGGTTAGTGCTAACTGCTTTTGAAATAAAAATTTCGGATGGAAAACTTTCAAGATTACAGACGACCACTTCGTTTCGAACATCCAAAGTAAGAAAATCCAGAAAAATGAAGTATATCAGTTGCTGATTATCCAAAGAAAAAGACGTTGCAGTTAACCAGCAAAAGTTTCATTTGAGAACAATGATAAAAATTGAATTGGTCTCTTATTATTATCGTAAACATAATAAAATTTTACTATACCATAAAATGTTATTATTAAAACACTTACCCAATAATTTAGTCACGGCTCCTTGTTGAGATAGAACATGATGAGCGATGTCGTAGTGCCTCAATCCGAACCGGGACAGCTCCAGGAGCCGCTGTTGAGAGAGGAGCGTTGAAAGAGGGTGAGTGCCGCCCCCCGCGTACAGGGGAGCGCCCCCCGCGCTCCCGCCCCCGCCGCCGGACGACGATGGCGATACCGGCACTGAAAGAATTGAGTGATTAATGAATTTTTTTAGTATGTAGTAAGTAAATTATTAGGGTTCCGAAGATAACTCGCCGGGCATTAAATTAATCTTAGGTCGATCGTCAGTCTGTTCAGTCGTTAACCTTTAGTGTGTCTCTCCGTAGTACCTGTAAAACGCCGTACCTTTTGAACCATAACAGGTAAACGGATGCATTATTCTCGACACACGTTTTAATATGACCGATATTATGATATCGGTCAAATTAATTTTTACTTTCCGATTTTTTTTATTATTGCTCATGAATAATAAATAGTAAAAAAAACAGAAGGTAAGAAATGAAGGGTAGGGGACATGCAAGGCATACTTCCGCTAAATTCGTCAAATTAAAATCATCATCAATATTCGCCCAACCTTCAGCCAGTCGCAATGACTGAAAGGGCCTAGTGTCGATAAACCGAAGGGAACGTAATTATATGAGGGGAGTATAGGTTCTGGTCTAGATTAGGAGAGACGGGACGGAGGGAAGAGCCAGCCAGAATTCGTGCAACCTTTGGCCAGAAACTGGAATCGGATAGGTAGTAAATACTAAAAAAAATTAAAAACTATAATATTTAGATAAAATAAATATGAAAAATATTACTATTGCTATTATTTTTCATTTATCATTGTAATTAATACTATAAATAATAATCTATGAAATTACTATCATGTACTTTGCAAACTATTTATTTTTATAGCAGTGTTTGAAATGAGCGTTGCACACCAGTACTTATTTAGCTCCAGTAAATTATTTTTGTACAGTCTGTAACTATATACAAGTCTTGTCAAGCAAGAAAATATCTCTGAATAAACTTTCTTCCTAGTCATGTTGAGTCCTTGTTATAATAAAACCTATCTTGAGGTTTTCAGTGGGCTTAGGTTTTCAGCAGCTAATCCTTCCAATGTTAAAAAGTATTATTCCTTATTGTAAGGGTAAAAGCTCACAATAAATAAAATAAGATTTTTGCACAATCTATTGTCAATATACCAAAAAAAAAATATATATATATATACATATATTGTGAGCACTCAGTAACGTTAAGTCTTTCTAAAGATGAGCAACTGCCTCAATATAAACACTAATTATAGAGAAAAACACAATAACAATTAATCAGAGCAAGTCTGTCAAGGATAGGTAATTATTGTAAAAGGGGCTCAACATATTTTTACAATAAAACGGCTAAGCATTGAATAATAATGAATGCAACAAAACAAATATATTAAACCATAGTTGAAAAAAGTTTTCATTTTAATAATCATTAACTAGGCTGTAGTATAGTGGACATATAAATCATAATAAAGCTTGGTCGTCTATGTAATTCATTAAAGTATGATATTAAAAATATAGATCTGAAAGAGCTTTTTGTCCACTCTTTACCTTTCTTAGTACTCCAAAGCCAGCGGCAATAAATTAATGCTAATTTTAAATAATACAACACAAGGAATTATGAAATATGTTTTCTTCATCTTTTTTCTAAGTATAAACAAACTTTGAACGTAGTAGTCGACAACTTAGTAAACATACGAGTATTGTTTAAACTTTAATCCGAGTTCAAACGTAAGCTTCGAATACAACAATTACAATATTATACCTGTTGTTCTTCGTCAAGATATTGCCGCATGGTTAAAACACCGTGATACGTGACTCGCCGCGTTGCAAAATTATAACATTACGCGATAACACACGACAGCGATTGTAGTAACCCCACAGTGCACCTACCGCACCACGCTTGTAACACAAAAGCGACCGTGTAATTGCCAGCGGAGAGACGTATTATTTCAGGACGTCGTCGCCAGTTCAGCCGAACGAGCCGAACAATTGCACGCGGTCGCCACTCCCTTGTTGTGGAACGTTATCTGCGTCTGTCTCGCTGTTATTCATAAGTTTTAAAGTTCTAGTTGCTTCGGTTAAGTTAATACTAAGACTGTACTGTAATTATTTAGCCACTGTATAACCTTTGTTTGCCCTCGGGCGTTATTGCGCATGCGTGTGGGCTTGCTTCATTACAAAAACGCGCAGTAGCCGTTTCTCACCGTTTCAAGCACAGCAAGTGCGATTCGGAACGAGTTATGGTTTTGGCACGAAAATGATACCGCGTTAGGATTTGTAGTGATTGCATATTTACGCTGGTTATAGTCGATATAGTTTACACTGGTATAGGCACCGGCTGTAGTCAACGCTCAATAGTGAAAAGTCGGTTCTTGCAAGCAACCGTATTTCCGTTCTTATGATAATTTCAAGAGAACGAACTATCTGCAAGAGGATGTCTTACTACAGTCACCACAGACAATACGACTTATGTTCATAAAATGATAAAGCATTTCAGTCAATGGTTGTCCCATATGAGTTAGACAGGACTCAGGATTAAATTCATAATGATGTACAAGATTTTTTGTGGTTATTTAAAAAGGAAAAAGAAAAATGTTTTGCGTATATTCACATTTTTGACAAGATGACAAAAATCTGATAGTGTAAGAATCAGTCAACAGTCTCAAAGTCGTTGAATCAAGGCAGTCATCATATGAATACTATTAAAACATTTACACTATCTGTTTATTTGTTCGAACATTATCGAAGCCACTACATTGTATTTATGTTAAAGTTTTTCACTTTAAAAGTTTATAATTAGATTTAATAATTATCATTCATTTTGCCTCATTAGAAAGACAGGAAAAGGAGTTATAGTAATAAAATCCCATTTTTTTATAAGGAAGTTTAACTAACACAAAATCAACTCCCATTTCAAATAAATTCATCTAAATAATAGATGAAATTAAAGATCAGAAACGAGATTGGAGTATTATTAAACAGGGCGATCGGAATTAGAAACGGGAAAGAAATCAAAATCGAAATTTAAACGCTAATGGGATCAAAATCGAAAGAAAAACTAGGATTAAAATTGAGAACGAGGACAGAATCACAACAATGAAGCAAGAATTCCAACCGAACAACCGAATGAGTTATTCTGATATAAAATACCAAGGAATTCATCCAACATGTATAATAAGTACGGGGCGAACCGCGACCAAAATCTAATAATATATAAACTGCAACAAGTAACGAGACTTAAATTCTCTGTTATAGTCTTTCAATACCTAAGAAAGCACAGTTCATGGAGATGATCCGACACCAATTACATTTGAAAGACAAAGTGCCATGAGGAAAATTAACTCCGCCTACATCGTAGATGCGGGTCTAGTCAAATGTGTTCACTTTTGAGTACACGAAACTACCACGGCTGCCTGGTATGTACGACAGTGCTTAACAGAAACTATCCAGGTCTTCAGAATTAGAAGTCTAATGTTGCAACACGACAACGCGTCTTCTCATATGGTAAAAAATTAGCAACTTTTTGCAAGAAAATCATGTCACGGTCTCAGGACATCCTTATTACTCACCAGATCGTCTAACGTACGATTACTGGTTTGTTTTTGTTACTATAAAAATGCGTAGTTATCGTTCCACGTCAGAATCAAAAATCGACTCCAATGTAATTGAGCATTTAATTCAATTTCCTTAAATGACCGGCCCAATGTTTTCTTTTCGTGGCAAATTCATGTGCAAAAATGTATTGACTCAGAGACAAACTGCTTGTACATAATTTAATCTTGTACGCTTAACTCTTATAATTTCCCTCACAAAATGTACGTAAAAAGTTACTGTGATTCAACTGCTATGATTGTGACGACTAAATTGAAACGTAAATTGTATCCGATAACCTGTTCCTTATATTTATGGGAAAATCATGTCTGAATGGAGTAATCGGTTTTTACTTCTGTAGCCTCTATGTACTTATATAGATGAGTTTTTACGGTCACGTATTTTTCGTTGCAGAGACCGAAATAAAATAAGAATTAACAATCGTGAGTTACTATCATATATACATATTGTTATGCGGTCATTTGCAATTGTCGTAAATTGTATTATTTATTCCTATTTATGTACTAAATCGTTTTTAAGATGAGCTTCTATTTAATTGCATTTATACAATAAATCTTGTTTTAGAAAGCATA
This sequence comes from Eumeta japonica, assembly GCA_005406025.1. Lineage (NCBI taxonomy): Eukaryota > Metazoa > Arthropoda > Insecta > Lepidoptera > Psychidae > Eumeta > Eumeta japonica. The sequence continues at coordinate 259,352 of BGZK01000719.1, forward strand.
ACGCATTTTTTGCAAGTTTATTAAAAACTCTAAGTTATGATTAATCGTCAATTACATTATTCCCATAACCATTAAAATATGTTTCAAGATAATTATATGTACACACCTTAATCCTTTACCTGATTTAGAGTGTTAGTGATGTCATTTTTTTGAGAACACATTTATAGCTCATCCAACTCCCGCACCGGTTTTGAAAACCATAAAAATGACCATATTAATGTCTTTATTTATAGAAGATATAAGAACGCCTAAGTGCGATTCTGAGTCTCGTATGATTAGCGTCTCGTGTGTACTATGTTTTTAGTTTTTATACGCAAAATCACAGAGAAAGTGAAACGTTGTTAAAATTAAAAAAAAAATGCTTGTTTTAGAAATTAAATTAATAATATCGTTTGATATTAGATTAATCGATAATATTAGTAATATATAAATTCAGTGAGGAAACTTCCGAGATAAAAATAATCCCGATTTTCGATATTTATAGCAAGCTAAAATAATACATTAAATTTTAAAAGTAGCGTGTGCGTCTTATTTCATCTGTAAAATATAGCACTATACAATTCATAGAAAATGTTTTACTAAAATTTATTTAACTATTTCATTGGCATAATGATTGAAAGCTTGGAATAGTCAACTGGAAAAGAAAATATTGTATTTATTGATATTAATAAGTTAGTAATAAAAATATATATTAATCTTTTAAGTGAATTATTTCTACCAATCAACGTACATATAGGTTATCGGTACACCACAGTATTTTAATTTAATTGTAAATTTAAAATGTTCATATTTTAGTGACGTCATAATTATTTAAAATTACTTCTCCCAGCATTATCTCCATTAAATAAAAAGGACTGAAATCATGACGAAAAGTTTTGTACTTTATTTCAATTTTGTTCTTCTAAAATATTCTAAACTGTCTTTCTAACTATAATAAAAAAAAGATCTCATAAAGCAAAATGTGTATGACAATTAAAATGTATAAAATTATAAAACCGAAATTTGAAATAATGAATCAGTAATAATACATGCTGCACCAAAAACAAACTATAAAAAAAGCTTTTAAAAATATTTTAAAATATATATTTACATTTAACAGTTAAATATCGTGTTAATGCAGACGATTATGCAAATCCTAGTTTACATTTGTAGATATTAATTACTTACGGCAAAAAAGTTTAAAAAAATTAAAAAATTTAATGGATTATTAGTTTCTATTTAGAACACGCTCCTATATTTTAAAATTCAAGTTAATATAATAAAATAAATTTTGAAAAGTGCCGTCTCAAACAGGCGATCTTAACTACAATATTTATTCATGGTCGATATTTTCCTATGAAAACTAAACGTGTATATAAAATTTCAAGTCTTTGTTATGTAAGTATTGAAGTTGCTATATAACTATCAATCATCACCTCAATCCCCATAAGGTGACGATTATGGGGAGTAAGATGACGATTGAGCTGCATGACCAGATCCTAATCCGAGTTACATCATTTTCATTCAAACTTAACGCGCACACTCACATCAATTCTATCCGGCAATGAAAACCTTTCAAACTCTTATCTCAGCTGCTTCTATGAATCGTGGCAAAAATTACGTTTTGTTATCAACACCGAGGGTGTAAAAACGAGTCACTGCTAATGACCGAAGACGGTGCCCTTCTAAGGCGACAATTTTTCTCGCAAAATAGAATTATTACATTGTCATCGGGTATAAGTATACCCGGTGCGTAAATCGTGTACAAGTGTAGAAATACAGTTATGCATACATCAAGTTAAACATAAAGAAGTCCAAATTCCGTTGCATATTTTGAAATGTAAACATAAAAATACAAAATTTTAAGCTCTTACAAAATAGACTGGTACTTATGTACAGTTTAAACGAGATCACATAGACTTCATGCAGTTGAAACGCAATTATGCTGCTTAGAGTTCCCAAAATAAATATGGATTGTATATCATTAAAAAATAATATTAATGTACAGGTATCATATTTATGTATTTCATTATATATTAAAATTATTTTTTTATAGGTTCTAAAATATTTGAAGATTAATTAAGAATGTCTAATAGATTTAAGATGAGTGACCTATCAATGTTTATAAAAATTAATAAATATCTTACGGAAAAACTGACAAAGTTCAAGTCAGAATCACTAACTAAGCGTTCTGTAACAACGTAAAATGCTTAACAGTAAACATTTTTTAAAATAGTTTAGTGAGCAAAATCCAATCGAATATTTAAAATCGTCACTAAACAAATCATGGGAGCGTATCAGATGATACCACTCTCGAATATATGACGTCTGTCATCTTAGAAATTGTATATGAATGTGTGTGTGTATATATTGTTGGTGTGAAATAGATCAATCGTACTCAATACTTAACGTAATAAAGATAGGCTAAGTTAGATGCCCCTGTATGGTACAGGAACATATTAGCGTGAGTTCGGGTCACATTTGGCCAGTTTTTATTATTTGTTGTTTTACTTAAGAGCATATTAGTTTTAGTAACATTAGTAAGAAGTCTGTGTGTACAGCCACTATTGAGAATAAACGCCGTAAAGTATACGTTTCTTATATGAGGATTATCTTTAATTTTTAATTTAATTTTTATTGTTTGTTCTCATGGCGACTGTAGTAACACACACACAGTGAAAATTTTGTGAGTCTACCTATTACGGTTCAAAAGATACAGCCATGTGACTGTTCTCAATGCCAATCTATATCACTCTCGATTCCAAACCCGGGTTTGATACGAGTCTCGTTCTCGGTTTCGAATCCTCCCGGCTCCCTTTCGGCTCTCGATTCTGTTCCTCGTCCCGTTTGCAATTATGATTCCGTTACCGACCACAGTTTTAATTTGGACCATGCCGGAGCAAATTTTAGTATCAAAATAAAATTTGTGCATTATTACTTGGACAATGAGTTTCTTTCTATGAATGAGAGAATCGTTAAAATTTGTAGTAACTTAAATATGCAGATGAAGCCAAAGCGAAATGATAATAGTCTATTTTACTCAAAAAGCTTTTAATTAAATAATTAATTTAGCATCGGCTTAGAAGTTCAGTTTAATTGTAAAAATAGGTAGACATTAGATACGAATGACAGATTTCTTTTTCAGAAATCTACCTGTTCGGAAGTACAACATATCGCCAATTTCGTAATAATTGTATGAATGCCTTGAACTTGTAAAGCGATCAAAAAATACATAATTATTTTTTACATTACACACCCCTACTCCCCCGCCTAATCGTGAAAAACGCATCTCATCACTTATCAAATTCGTATCTCGCTCCATTAAAAGTTTCATACAAAATTCAACTTTCCTTAATTCTGATAAAAAACAAATTATGCACACATACATACACATGCAACTACATGAAACAAATGATTATGGCTACTGAAAAAATAAAAGATATGTTTCTTTTTAAAGTTATCATATGGTAAATAAAAAGAACCCATCAATTTTGCAATCACAGGTTCTGAATGTGAACCAATTTTCATCAAGATCGGTGAAATATTTTTAAGCATAAAAGAAGGTGCATACTGACAGACAGACTGACAAAAAGCAGCTTATTATTTGCGCAAATACATGTTCTTACTGTCCGATAATTTCTATCGGCATTGATGAAATTTTTTGAAGTTATAAATGAAGATTGAAACAGAAAGACAAACAAACAGCCTGACAGACAGTAGGCATTATTTGTACAATCACATGTTCTTACTGTATACAAATTTTTATTAAGATCAGTGTAATTATTTTTAATTTATAAAAGGACATACAAACATCAAACAAACAGTAGAATATCATTTGTGCAATTAGATGTTCTTACTGTATATCAATTTTCATCACAGTTAATCAAACCGTTCTTAAGTTATAAAAACACATAAAAACGCACAAACAAACAGACAGATTGTAACTTATCATGTATGCAGTTATATACGGTACAGTTCTTACAGTGTACCGATTTTCATCATAATCGGTCAAGTCGTTCCTAAGTTATAGCAGGACATACAAACAGACATAGAGACAGACATACATTTTAAAAATGTAGTGTCGGGGTCAGTTAATCGTAAAAGTTAATCTTAAAACGAATATCTATTACGAAATTTTACAAACAAATTTAATGTACAGTCAGACTCTATAGATTTAGATAGTAATATAGATATCGGTGGGACTCGTATTAATTGATAACAAAAGTAGGTTGCTTTATAATATACATACTTTGTAAATTACGACCAGCAGTAGATTTAGGATTTTTTCTTAAAGAAATAGGACTACATCAATAATCATTGGAATGTATAACGGCTGCGTTAATATTCACCTGGCTTTATTTTAAATTATAAACATAAAGAATTTATTAATATGATTCTGAACTTCACGACAACGCACATCTCCAACATTGTACGGTCAATAAGGATGCTGTACAAATGTAAACCCCGTCTCAGACCTGTATTTTCCAAAACCAATTTGTTGTTAGCTGGGTACCGATATGGTGAAGTCCGATCGTAACAATGCATTCTTATGAACACATCTTAACACATTCAATTATAAATTAAGCCATTAACTTAATATACTATAATTTGTTTATCGGGTTGAGCATCGAAATTAATGCAAGTGGCATAACTTGTCCATAACTCAACCGTTTTTATTGGCAGGTCAACCACGAGATGATTTCATCAAGAGTGTTGTCGAAGCGCAGGGTAGATGCACAAACGAAATTGCGCATTTAACTCTAAGTGATAAAGCATAATTTTCTTTGTACACGTAAAGTCGCTTGGTTCAACCGGGAGTGGACATCGACATATAATTTCTCGTGTAATCGCTTCAATAAAGGAGAAAAAAGATATTATCTGCCCACGGTCAATAAATTAACACCGTTTAGAGCGAAAATGTAGATTCTTAGTGTCGCTACTATAATAAATAAATTGGGCTCGGTTACGAGAGGTGTCTCGGGGAGGCGCGCGGACGTGTGCGTGCCTTTATTTGGGTGCGTGAGCAGCGAGGCCTTATTAAAATATTTCGAGTGTAAACTGGAAGGACCACTTAGCGGCGCGCGGCTGTTTCACGCCCGGCCCGATACAACATTAAGCCGGCGAGAGATAGCTTATTTGTGCTGAGCTGGGGATTAGGAGCAATAAATCACTGATTAGAATGTATTGACTGGCGTTGAGTCGCCGCGCGCCGCGGCCGGGCCCGCCTGCGCCTGCGCCTCGCCCGCTGATTTATGTCCTTTCGTTCAGTTCGCTGTAATGGACGTTACAGTTTTTGAAGATGCCTCGTGAATAATTAATTACTTCTGTCTGTTCAGAAACGAATTATATTCCTTTCCCACTGACTTAGGTCATTGTTTGACGATATACAGTGAAATTATTATTCTTGCTCATCGTTCTAAAGGATTTGTCAGATTTTGTGTAATTCTTGTCGAACTTTTGATCGATACTTAATTTTGCACATATATCACAAATTACAAGCTACTACCTGTTTTATTTTCCATCTACAGGTAAAGTCATATTGTGATTAAGAAAATGCGTCAATTTAATGGTTTAGTCAAAAGTATTAATTCTGTTGAGATATAAAAAAAATTTCAAATTTTTTTATGGCAGTAATGTACTATCGCATGAATTTTTTACCTTCGGTGAATGAATATAATAAAAAAAAAGCTTTTTTAATTCAAAATTATCGTAATATCTCATTAATTATAATCGGTTAATATAGCAATCTTTCATATAATAACATTAGATCTGTTGAATTATTCGAATATACCAATACATACCGGTATATTGTTTAAATAAAATAAATTCATATTAGTGTCATGATCAAGAACTTTTATCAAAATAACAGTGACGTTCCAGTGACTTCCAAGAAGTAAACTAATGCATAACATGCAAAATAATGCGATGTGGGATTCAATTTGATCCGCCACACGTCCGACCGAATGCGAAAAAAGTAATAAGAGAATGTTATTCTACCCGCGCGTTTTGCCACCATTAATGTCGTCGTGCAACCGGAAAATTGCCGGTTTTCATGTAAATTTCGATATGCGATCGTAAGCGAGCCTGTTTCTGCACAACAGTTACACATCCTGCAAACTAAATGCATCCGAGCGCCGATAAGATTTCGGTTGTTTCAAGTGCATAATGTGTGAATGCATTTACAATTACCTCTATCAACTGACATATTATGGAATATTTTTATAATCGAATAAAAAAATTAAGGAAAAACATCGTGAAGTGCTTCATAATCTTTCGACAATTCGAGAGAAGAAGTATAATGATTACTTTGAGCTGTGCCTGAAAAAATCTAATTGAATGACGAACGCATGAAGCCTGAAATTGATAAAAGATAGTTTTCTTTTGACTTCATAAGACTTACGAATTTTAGGAAAAAGACGACTATTTATACTAATTAATATAATGAATGGGCTTGTTTTTATCATAACCGGGGACAATTCTCGGAGCAATATTAGTCAATTTCAATCTTAACTTCAGGTTCAGCTTTCAGTCGATTCGTGTGTTTCTCTTTACCGTAATCAAATGTCAAAACCCACTGTTACACGGGTAGGTTGTCATGAAGGACAAAAGAAATTTTACCGCTTAACCTGAAAGCTTTGGATAATCTTCTTGTCTTTCGATCTTCATTTTTATTTTGATCGGTTATTCACATGTGCACCGTCAAGCTACTTACACGTGTGAATCATCTAAGCTGCTGTCATTAAGTAAATTTTGTCGCATACTCCCTACGGTTAACTGGAATACCAAAAGGGATAAGCGTGTCTCACTTTGAAAAACCTTGTGACATAAATAAATCTATTTAATCAACGCTGAAGTGTTGCTATGATTTAAATACTCATCGACTCAACGGTAATCCTTTTCCTTTTGAGTTAAGTTTGCATATGAAAGAATTAATAACCATTCACAACACAGTCAGTATATCTTTTCGTCCAATATTTACACTCTGGTGGTCCTCTATCTTGGAGTGAGCGTTAAATCCTGCATATAGTTTTCTTTAAAATGAGCTTTAAGGTTTCCTTTAGATTTCACTTTACAAATAATTCGATTTTTTTTCTATGTAACAAACAATGTTTGAAGGTCAGTAGCTTTCGCCCTAAGCAAAATATAGGATGACATTATGAAAGTAGCTATAATAAACCTATCTCGCTATAGTCAAAGTTTATATATATATATATATATATATATAACAGTGGCGAGGGGTGAGAAAAATATAAAGGGAAGCCGAACCTTAAAAAGTTGTCAACATTAAACATTATTAATAAAATATAACTATTACTTACCGAGCTCTGTAACGCCCTCTGGTATAACGCGGAGATATTTCATTCGCCACTTTTGGCATACTTGAAGTCAACGATAGAATACAAACGGAAGACTTCGAGCATGCATAAAAGCAGCTTTGAAAAAAGCTAATGAAGTAGTTTCCTTTAGTCGAATTTATAGCAGCGCAGTGGATAAATGAATTAAATGAGATAAAAAAGCTATTTAAATTCTAGTGGTAATCTACGATTTTTCTTGAGAAAATGAGCTAATACCAAGTCATAAAAATTTGGCTTACTTTTGATTTGCAACAGTAAATGTTTTTCTATAGATAACAACGCGAGATCTGAAAGCCTTTGTTCTGTCTGGCTATTCCTGAGGTACGTATGAATGCGTTTGAGAGCTGAAAAAGATCGTTCCGCGGCCGCAATTGTTATCGGAAGGGTTAAACAGATATTACTTAAGCTTAAAATTTGAGGAAATGTATCTTTTAAGATATCTTTTTGTAAATGCAAAAATAACTCGTACATATCTAATCCTTTAAGCGAGGGAGACGAATATAATACTTTTAACTCATTTTTTAATGCATTTATGTCAAAAATTCGAGGAAATAATAAATTTAAATTATTTAGTTTATCCTCAGGAAATGTACGTTCGAATAAATCATGTTTCGACTTATTTAGTAAATCTAAAAACGACAAATTGCTTAGTGAACTATATCTGGTTTGAATTTGATTTTTAACATTATCTACAATTTCGATGAAAATACGTTTATACTCGCGTTTTAAGTCTGATTCTGAGCTAAATAGACGTCGGCGTCTTCGTGGAGGCTCACTTATATCAGTGACACTGTCGTAAATTTCGTCAAACTTATTAATGAAATTACTCTCAAACCAATTTAATAGCGATTGAACTTCGCGAATAACGACGTCTATACCACTCTGTTTATTTTGTAGTAAAGGAAAGTAATATCTGTTCTTGCAAATAATTCAGCTAAAGTATGCAAAAAAGCAAAATTCCTATCCTCTAATTTCATTAACAAACTTTCTGATATGGCAATTGATTCAGAATCCCAATCCATCGGATTTTCTATAATTATATTAAATGTTTGTATTATGTCGGATCTACAGTTACAAATGACATTAATAATACGAGAATGATACTGCCATCGAGTTTCTGCGACACCAGGCAAACGACGATCTGACGTTAATTTTAAAAGACCCGAACGTTTAGTAGATTTATTAAAAAAAAATTATTATGCAATTGATGTGGCCGAAAAATTGTTTTAACTCTGGAATATTTTCTAAAGATCGAGATAACACTAAGTAGCATAGCAAGGAATAAAGACAGCCATTGGACATTGTAATTTAATTTTGTTTGTACGCCGCCCTGAGCACCCGACATCACAGCGGCCCCATCATACGACTGACTGACTAATTTTTCTTTACAATTAAACTGATCTATGATCTCTAATATACTTTGCGATAACTGATCTGCTCCACGTTCTAAAGTAACATCGAAAAACCTACAAATCTCTTCGATCCCCGTCTTAGTCAAATAGCGGAATATGACAGACATTTGCTCTCGATGGCTAATATCAGGTGTTTCGTCGGCTATAACCGACACGAATTTCGCAAAGTTAATTTCTGATTTAATTTCATCTCTAATGACCTGAGCTATGGACTTTATTAAATCGTTCTGAATATCGCTCGAGAGACCAGAGAACACAGAGTTCTGAATTGAGGAACATTGCTCTAAATGCATATCTAATACTGAATCATATGTTTTTAAAAACAACAAAGTTTCTATGTAATTACCGCGATTATCTGATGTTAATTTTTCGTCATGGCCGCGAAACGATAGCTCTTGCCTTCCTAATAAAATGATGGTGTCTATAAATCGCTTCATTAAATTACGGTTTCATTCTACTATTTTATTATATGCCTCGAAAGAGTTCCCTAAAGAAATTTCAATTCTATTAATGCAAAATTCGTGCAATGCTAAAGAACTACGAATATGTTTTTCAGTTTGTAAGTGTTTTTTCGAGGAATTAGTAAAATTATTTATATCTACAAATCTTGTACTACTCCAAACGCTACTTGATTTTGAAAATAATAAACAAGGAAAACAATACATTCTATTATGCTTACAACTGCCAGTCAACTAAGTAAATCTTTACGTTTATAATCTATTTTTATATTAGGTTTAGCACGACCTAACTCGATAATTTTCTGTTTTTGCTGAAACGTTAATTTTGAAAAGGAGTTTTCGCTTTTAATAGAAAATCCGTAGTGCAGCATTCAATTGCTAAGAGTGCCATTATAAAATCGAAAATAGAAAACACTTACTGAATAAATAGAATAACAATCAATTCGTCTTAAATACTACATTAACTCGTATTATATAAATTCAATTACACTCACAACGCATCTATACTTAATTCGACACGGGAATGATGCTATATGCAAAACCGTTTTTATTCGGGTATAATCGGAAATCTCCGTTGATCGAAACGCATTATTATTTACATAATAATATATATCACAATAATCCACAACCGATTATACACCTAAAAGTTCACGTTAAAATTATGTTACACGAATTACAACTGCGTCATTTCGTTGTGGAAAAACTCGCGATATACTGAAAGTTTCCGTCGCCCGCGGCTTACGACCGGCTCGAGGCCGAGGCGCCGCCATAACGCTATAATACAACTGAATATGGAAGACTCAACATTTCACATTGATTACGACGATTGCGAACATTCTGAATTTATCGTCTAAATAACTCGGTTGCTTTCGAGTTATTTGAAGTGTTTCTTATATAGGGCTTACGTTACTAACGTAAGAAGGCTGGATATTATTTACAATAATTATTGAAAATTAAAAATAATTTTAAGTGCCTGTATACTAAAAAGCAATAATGTATTTATTTATGAATTATGCATATTAAATATTTTATGAAAGGGAAGCCGATAAGAATCGAGTTCTTAGAAGCCGTCGCCACTAATATATATATATATATATATTTATCTACAAGTACATCGATGTTAAGGATAAAGCCGTGGTCGTATGTCGCTATATTCTGTAGGTACCAACTTACTATATAAGTAACGGCCGCGTACGAGAGGTTCAATTTTAATCTATTGTATTGTCCTTAGATAAATGTGTCACTCAAATCTTGGGTTGTATTTTAACTAATAGGAATTTAACGGACACCGGTACTGATACTTTAGTAAACTTTGATGAAATTGCAACTTATGAAGTCAAGGAAAATTGCCAACAATGCATAATGTTCAGACCCATCGTAATCAAGGTTATGTGTCAATGCTTATCTGTTGCAATTTTAGTCGGTAAGTTCTAATTTATAGTACAATATACATTTTTTAATCTTTCATCCGAGCTATCGAGGAATCTAATAGTTTAATTTTCTCATGTTATTTCAGTGTATCAAGCCCCAAACTGAGTCTCCGTGTTGAACATGAATTCCAGCCGAATCAAAATACTGAAGTTGGGATTTTACAAGTAAAATTTTACAGACCAATATCATATATTTTTCAAGATCTAAATTTTTTAATTCTTAATAAATTTTAGACAAATTTATTTGTATATTATTTTTATTTAATTTGAAATAGTCCCGAGATAATCAACAATATTTGAAATTATTGCAATAGACGAAATGATGATGATGACAATGATAATGTAGAATTATTCAAAAATTAAGAAATAGTGTTACTTATCAATCAATATTTCCCACTTCTCCTGCAATTCATTACAAAGCATACATATAAGAGGCATAAAAAATTCATGTTATGAACACGTAACTCGTACGCATGTATCATACATGCGCGTAAAGTTCATGCGAACACATGATAATTTATGGCAATGTGAGGGGCGAGAGTGAGTTGCGGAAAGAAAGGTTCATTGGCTATGTTTCACGTAGACTAAACTTTAAGCTTTATTAAGATTTTTGACTTCTCACTATGAAAATTGCACAATTTGTGATAGTGTGCTCTAACACAGATAGACAAGCAGCGGAAAGAAAGGTTCATTGGCTATGTTTCACGTATAGACTAAACTTTAAGCTTTATTAAGATTTTTGACTTCTCACTATGAAAATTGCACAATTTGTGATAGTGTGCTCTAACACAGTAAGACAAGCAGATAAATCGCCATTTATTTTTTAAATTATATTCGGTTTGGATATTCATACTAACAGGTTTTCCTTTGATTAAAAAATACAGTCACTCATTTCTATTTCATTTAGATACATAGATTAAACTAAATGCGATTGCGCAACCCACAGAAGATTTTAGCAACACACGACATGAAATCGTATACAAAGTTAGTCACTGCGCAACGAATGTCACGCAACACGCATACACGCCACTGGAATCGGATCGCATGTGACAATCAGATAATCGACTCAAATTTAAATGTACCATTTACTGACAAAAAGTATCGTGTCGATTTGATCATTAATCGTAACAAGAAAAAACGTGGTCAACTATACATATATATTAAGAGGTATAATCAGAAAACATTTCTATGGAATGAATGTTTTCTTAGTGGTGCGTATCAGCTCTGAAGCACAACTAATATTTACTTCTTAAGAATATATTCCATATGTTCTTAAATATAAATTATATGAAAAAAATAAACGAAAATACATCAAATGTCTCCGAACCTCAATAAACGTATATCTTATAATATCAAAGGCACTTGTAGGTTTTTAGTCATATTCATTTATATTTATTTGACAAAGCATATTACACAAATGATGTTACATGATAAAATTTTGAAACTACAAAACTTCACAACAAATGATTAGCAACAATGGTAATAACGTTGAACACCACATCCGTCGAAGGATTAACTTACCTGATTTAATAATGAAATATCTGCAAATCAGTAATGGAAGAAAAATACACGTGCTTACTATCAAACCTGCGAATATATTTTCGTGGAGGCGCAACATAACTGAACGATCTCGCTTTTAGTAAACACTTGATTTCGCACCCCATCTGAGTTATGTTCCACGAGCTATAACTACACGTAACCGATTCTTAACGTGTAGACTGAAAAAATATCTAGCCAAATCGACTTTTCAAGTCCTTTACATATGCTATTGGAGCTTAGATTACGTGTATTTGAGTTCGTGGGACAGTGTCGGTAGTAATGCTATACTAATTCAGGTTACGGATATTGAATACCTGTATTTTTCATATCCGTACTATTTTTATGACTATTATTTAAAATCTCGCATATACACATTATAAAAAACCATATTCTAAAATTAAACATTGTTATAAGTTGAATATTGTTATAACCAATTTAACTACTTATTTTAGATACGAAATCATAATTAATACGAAAATTGAGGCATTTTTTCAATGAAGACTTATTTAAATAAATAAACAAATTGTGATATTTACGGTAAATATTATCTATATAATCGTTGGCTAATGAAACGCAAAGGGCTCGTGAAAAACGCTACGTTCGGAGAAAAACCTTATAACAACTTTAATTTTATAAAAACTCATTGTGGACTATAATTACGATTCGTTTTTGAATAACCGAACAAGGATTTTTTGGAAATTGTTTGGGCACACGATTGATTTAATTATATTATTAATTTAATATATTAATATTATTAATTTAATTATATCACAGCAACATTTTATTTATATTTGACATTCTAATTTGTTAGTCTATCTTTATCTACTTTCAATTAATATTAGGCGATTACCGCGACTATTAACAAATACAGGATTAGGTATAGTTAAATATACAGTCAACTTGTTTTAAGTGAAATAGATGTGTACATAAATTTTTAGTTATAATGACATTGATTATTTTAATACTACTGTGAGCCAAATAAAGTCAAACAAATTTATTTGTTACTGACTATAGAATTTTTTTCCTTAATTCTCAAACGATTCAATCGTTTCGATTATTTCGTTCCCTGATCTCAGTTACACAACTATCGATTAATTAATTATCTATTTGTTTTTCGGGTTAACTTCATCTATTTATATGTTTATACATATGTATGTAATTAGAGGTTCCGTAGAATGCTTTAAATTACGCAAGCAGTCGGCGTTTTTGGAAATGCATTCCGTAAATTGCACAATGGCTTATAAGTTATACGTTGTGTACGTTGGTGTTCAGTACTGCTCTTATTGTTTTCATATATTTACATATATTACGTCTTTCCAAACCCGTCTCTGAATCTACCCCTAACATAAAAAAGTATTTTTACAGAAAGGCTTAAAACAGTGTTTTAATATTTTCTAGCTAATAGCTACAATTAGACTTTTTGCGTACGAATACTTACGTACTTCATATATTTAAAAATTCTTATAAATACACAGCTGATGTTTTAGCTTTAGAATTTTAATTATAAAGGAGAAAATCTATTCTCGATAGTAGCCAGGGCTATCGTGAACAAGAACCAAATAAAACATGCTAACGATATGCTAACGTTTTGAATTTAGTTGTCGTCTGTCTGAACCGTGAGAGACTCGACAGTGTTTAATTGACGATTCTAAGTCCGCTGAGCACGCTATGGGACGAAATTGACAAACATGATCATTATTGAATAATCCAATACCGACTACAATCTGTATTGTAAAAAAAAAAAGAAACATAGGAAGGGTCAATGTAAAAATTAACGAAACCAAATAGTACATTATGAAAAGCAAGAGACACAAAGATGTAAACACAATGTATGAAATAACATAAAAAACCCATCGACGCGAAATAGCCGTAAAGTGGTTGTATAAGCACATACACTGATAAGGACGTCTTTTATACATTAGTGATTCCCGCAGATGGTGTAGGAATGTAACCTTTCACAATCTTTGAACGAATGGACCTGTAGAAACACAGTTTACAACATTCAAAAGTAGTCTCCTTAACTTATATTTCCTGAAAATTTTAACTAATTTCGCCAGGTAGATTTAGAGAAATTTCAGAAATACAGTTATCAGAAAAATATTTTTTCTAAATCACTTTTAGACTGGGAACGATATCGATCGAAATCAACATTTAAGTGCCTGTTTCCCAAAAAACGTACATCGATAGCCGCAAATTGCATATAAAAGTCGGTTGATTTGTTTAAGAGACATCGTTGGAGAAAAAATTTTCAAAAACTGTTTTTATACAATATTTTCAAATTACTTTGCCGATAAATTTTAAACTTGGACTGGCTTTTCTCTTATAAAAACAACATTGATCTTTTTAAGCTGCATTAAAATCCGTTGGCTAGTTCGAGAAATATCCTTAAGAAAAATTTTGAAACAAGGATTTTTTTTTATAACTTGCAAAATTCTTGATGATTTGATATTAGATACTTTGTCATTTTTTTCTGTTTAGAATATTACATCGATTGCCATAAACAAAATCAAAAACACATTCAAAGATTTTGTATTTTGATAATTTAAAAATGGCGTATTAACTTTCTGCTACGAAAATTGACAAATATTCATAAATTATTGTTTTCGACCCGATCTTCGAAAACGAGTTTTCATCAGGTCTTGTCTTTGTCTTGGGTACTAAGAACCTATTTTAGCGATTTTTCCGAATTGTATCTGTTATATATATGTGTATCTCTTTCTCTCTCTCTCTTTGTGTGTGTGTATGTGTGTGTGTGTGTGTGTGTGTGTGTGTGTGTGTGTGTGTGTGTGTGCGCGCGTTTGCGTGAGTGTGTAATAAAAAATCATAAAGTGTTATTAGATTGTTTTTTAAACTACAATACCGATAAATTCCAAAATCTAACTAGCTCTTCACTTTAAAAAACAACGTCGATCATCGTAAACTGTATCGAAATCAGTAAATCCGTTTGAAAGATATTGTTAAAGAAAAAAGTGAAATAAAGGATTTTTCTAAATAATTTGTGAATCCTTCAAATATGATGGATTAATGTTTGGTACTTGATGATCTTTTTTGTTTAAAAATCTGTATGAATGCTGTAAAACAGACTAAAATCCCACATGTTCGAAAGATATCGTAGTTGCAAAATAAAACAAAAACGTTTTATTTTTTAATATATATATTTTTGAACTCGAAGAGCTACGAACGTATTAAAACCATATTTTTGAAAAAAAACTTGGAAAAGCACTAAAATCGATCTTTTTAACGTGATGAACTCAATAATTTATTGCTACTTTATTTTTGAACGCTTTGAGCTCTAAAATAGTGGGAAGTATCACAGATGGCCGGCATGCCAATCGTTTATTGTTTTTAACATTTGTTTAGCTTGAAAAATTCAAAAACTTACAGACAGCAATATTTAAAAAAAATTTGGTAAAACCAAATGTGCATGTCTCAAGCGCTCGAGTAATACGTATGTTATTTAAATTAGAGGTTTATGATAACATATGAGCTTTTCACAAAAAAATCCCCCTTTGTTTATTATTGATTTTCAAAGTTTTATAATAAATTTGAATCGAAAAAAGGATAGGTAATTTCATATTCATTAGACATCATAATGTATCAAACACCGACGACCTTCAATTTTATTTTGATAACTTGTATCCATATTTCAATAACCTTATTTGGTATCAGGTTGTATCTACAATTAAAATATACAATATTAATACGAATTGTATTATTAATTAAGAATTACTTGAACATAAATAATTGTTAATAATAGAAATTTGATCTAAAAATTAAAGCAAAAATTAATACATACATGATCCACGATTGATGCCTGAATCATCTGTTTGACAATGCAGCCACACACTTTAAATCAACTTTCTCAAGTATTTACATCTAACTTCTATCAAACGGCAATAAGGAGGTTTATCCTTATTGTCATTAACGATAATTAATCGCATTTCCAAACTTTTAACACAAATTTTGAGATAGACAATCTTTTTTATTAGTCACAAATTATATTTAATTGATTATTTTTTTTGCAAAATAATAAAAAAAAAACTACGCACTGAGCGTGCGCTCATGTATTCACTCAAAAAAAATCGGGGGCTACAACATGTCGAGTTATTTGATACTAAACAACTTCACGCTCAATCTCCTCTATTTTAAATATTTAAGCGAAACTGTGGATCAAAACACGAAAAATTTGATAACTGCCAGTTAAAAATTCCAATTACAGCTAATCGGTATTATATTATGCTGTGATTTTCAATACCGTTATTTCCAATCGATTAGTGATGAGATTGAAAAAGAAATTAAGTTTAAAAGTTAAATAGTTTTTTAGTTGTCGTGGTCACACCCAGTGTAGACGGGATTTTTCAAGCAACAGTAGAGCTTACCTACGCTCGAGCTTAAGGCATGCAATTTAAAAAGCTTAAAAATACATCGATAAATATTATAGCGGGCAGTTTTAGGGATGGTCTGCCGGGTCAACCACTTCTCAGATTTATTTTAATTAATTAGATAATATACTTACTCATATAAAGCAATTGAGAAATCACTTACGATATATTAATGAAACTCGTGATATTAAAATATCAAAATGAAGCATTTATTCTTTACTTTCATTTGACTCATTTTTTTCATTAGCAAAAAGTATCTATATCAGATGCCCATTTATTGTAGGTATCGTAATTTATAAGACTTTTCTGTAGAATCATAATAAAAAAATTATGATCTATTGGTAAGACTACTCCTCCCATGGAGATATTTCTAATGAATTAAATTAATCACATAGTAAAATTTATCTTCACTAATTTCTCTGTTGGCTTATAAAGAATATATAAAATATAGCTTGTCTATTGATCGTTTAATGTTACAAGTAAACTTTTTTAATCTATTACTATTTTTTGCTTATATAGTCTGTTTTGGTATTCAATTAAATATTATACAAAAGAAGAACACTGATATTCTTTTCAATATATTAATTTATGTCGTTATTAATAAGGAGCACTTTGGTTTACTGAGAATCAAGTGAGACCTTACTATATATCGTAATTCCGAATGAGAAACCCTTATGAATTGCAAATACACTCTAATAAGTGATATTTAGATAGTTCAAGTTTTCTTAATAAGTAACCTTAAGAGTGAAAACACTAAGTTAAATCATTTTTCTATAATTTCGGATATGTATTTTAGTTTAGCACAAGCCATGTCAGCATGCGACGTCCACACACACGCCAGAAGATGCACATTCGAAGTCGCAAACAGCATCACCGAATATTTTTATATTTATTTCATGTTGTAGTTCATTTTGCAATTCGTATAATTCTCGTTATTATAATTCGTTCGATGGACGGTGAAGAAAAACCTTGTGATAGAATGTACACGCGGTGTTCTCAGAACAGGACAATCGGCGACATGTCTTTATGAAGTACTAATATGAAACTAAGTAACAGCAATACGCTCTCTATTGTCGATGGTTTGTTCAGGTCGCTACTTTGTTCAGGTGAACAGCAGTATTCGACTTCTGGAACCGTAGCGATGTTGTTCCTCATAGCTTTGGGCATTTTTGTATTCTGAACTTTATTATAAGTTCAGAACACAAAAATGCATTAACGGTAACGATTAACAATATTTTAATACGGATAAAGAAAGAAAATTCTACCTTATTTTACACTTATGGGATGAAAAAGGACATAAAGGTATCATTAAAAAATTATATTAAATACTTAAAACGATATCCTAATCGAATTGATATTCAGTAAATATTTTCAATTTCATATTCTAATAATACTATGAAAAAATATAAACTCTTTTTTTTTATTTCCCACTAGTATCTAAATCGTCACTTATGAAACTAGGCTATTCTCGAGGCTATTATTATTCGAACTATGACTGTCAATAGCAACAGAAGGCTATTTTCTTGAAATAATACTCATCTACGTTGTAAATAAATCACAGTCCAAAAAAAGACTAAATAACGGCAGACGTGCCGAAATCCTAGCCATTCCAAGACAACATTCAACTCCCAAAATGGTTTAGTACAGCGATCGTTTCCATTTTCTTAGATTTTAATTCCGGCTTTCAAAACAAAAAAAAAACCTTATTACGCGGACCAAATATCTTTTTTCCCATGAATCGGACGGCAGAGAGTGTCACAAAAACCTGAGAAGCATTGCCGATTGATAATCGACGTGACAAAAAGTCACAAATCGTCCGGTGGCCGAAATAATCGGCCCCCGGCTCGTTAGGAAGGGTAACGAAAGAATAAATTTGGTTTGAAATGATGCGCCGGGGTGGGTTCCCGGTTCGGAGCTTTGTCGATTTTGTGGCATGCGAAAAATCGATTCGGTAGCGAATCATATGCAAATATGTTTTCTTGTTTTGTCGATAACATCGATCCTTTTCGCTGTTGTACTTATGCATACTTAAAAATTAGCTGCTTGTTCCGAAGTCAATTATACATCGATTTAGTTTTATATATTATTATATGAAAAAAAACACTAATTCATCAATCATAACGTTATAAATTCATCGGTAGGAGTTTATAAAAATAATTGCACAATGACAACGAAATATCGCGTAAATTACTTCTATAAGAAAATAAAAATTGAAATTTATTTTTGTGCTTGAATGTGACACAACAGAAATAAAGATAATTTTGCTCCGTACGCTGTGCGGTGCGGTACAGTGGGTTGAGTTTGACAGTGATATCGTACGTCTCAACAAACAATCATTGATATAAATTATTATTCCAAACCGTAGTTATATGATTAACTACATATTACAAATTTTAACATGTTTTAATGACGCAAAGACTTGAATGAGATCCAGTTGTATTATATTTTAAGTCAATTTATACTATGTACATATATACACTATCGTATATACCTCTTGATTTGAAGCAGATATTATCAATTGAATAAAATTATCGTACAACCCTTCTTTATACTAAAGTTTACTTTAATATTTAAAAAGTAGAATTAATAGACGTGGGAATAAAATCGTTCCCTAAAATAATTAGATTCGTATATCCAATTATTATTGAATAACTGCGTTTGAGCTACGAGATTATATCCATTTATATTTATAAAATAATACTCTGTATTTACACTTATATTTTAAAATTGCTACAAATATAACATTAATAATTCTGAAGATCAAACTTTTATTGCATATGCTCAGAAAGATAGAAAATACATTGTAGTTCATTTCTTCTTTTTTATTTTAGTTTATTTCATTTTAAATTACGAACTTAGTGTGTTTTGATGGAAAATTTCTAAATTTGTAATATTCAGTATAATACAGGGAATATGAGACAAAGGTGTAAGACATAATATGAAGAACTACTATAAAGAAAACAAATTTCAAAAGATGCTGAGAAGCAGTTGACCCAGCAGGACAATTGTATTTCTTATTATCTCCAAGATCAAGTCTCTCTCTCTGCTATCTCTGAGCGCTTTGACCTCAAATAATTTTAATCCTTCTTAACCATTGAATTTTAAAAGGTCATTGAGAATATTACATGCTAAATGAAATAGAAAAGGAAACGTTTCACGAAATTTAACATCTTGAGCTAAGTCCTATTACTTTACGATTTGGCTCAGAATAGAGTACTAAAGTAGTAGTATACTACATAGAAAATAAACAATCATGAAAATTAACAAATATTTCTACAAATCCTCAAAATCTGATGCTATTTATAGCTATATCAGAAATGATAACTTTCTAATATCGAAATGGTTGAAAAAAAGAATTCCAAGTTACAACATTGGAAAAAATTGTGGTTGCCCAGATGGATGGACTGCTTTTTCAGGCACTCCGAGCTTATAAGTGCAGTAATAATACGTTTTGAGTTTTTACGTTCAAAACCGACATGTATTAAAAAACACTTTTTTTTTTAATTTTTCCACTGCGAGATCTTTAGAATACGTTGTTTGATTTTATTTTATTAAAGAGAAAAACTGGTTAAATTTTAGAATTTAACTGTAGAGTAGTTTATTAGTAGATATTGAAAAAAACCCTTTCTAAAAAAATTTTCCCAACCATGTTTCTTGAACAAATGGACCTATAATTATGAATTTAAAAACGACGTTGTATTTTAGGGAGAACAGGTGAATATATTTTGAATTTATTGGTAGAGCAATATAATACATTTAAAAAAAAACGCTTATTAAAAAATTTTTCTCCAATGATATCTCATGAACAAATCGATCGATTTTTATGAAGTTAGCGGCAGCCGATACAACCGTTTAGATTTTGGTATCGATCGGTAGGGTAGCCTGAAACTTATTTTCTACAAACTATTTTTGAGATTTATCAAAATCTACCTGACAAAATAAGATCAATGTTTCTAAGTTAAGTGCATTCCTTTCGAATATCGTTAACTATGTTTTGGTTGCTTAATCCGTTCAAAAGTATGAGAAGTTTTCATACGCACATATACAAACGTGTGTACGCTCTCACACACACATACACGCACGCACGCACACACAGAGAGAGAGAGAGAGAGAACGAGAAATACAGACTTCATTCGAAAAGATCGAAATAGATTCCTAGGACACTAAAGCGTCAAGATCTGAAGAAAACTCCAGTTTCGAAAATCGGGATGAAAACTGTAACTTTACAATTTTAATAGCGAAAAGTTAAAAATCTAAGAAACACAATATACTATAAACGTGATTCTTGTAATAAGTACAGCAAGTTTCCCAAAAAGATTTTTTTAAGAAGAATTCGTTTCTAACTTGCAAAAATGCACTGCTTTCTCCACATATACGTGTTAAAATGAGTTACTACGTGAAATCACTACAACTTTCTTTTTTTCATTTCTTAAAAAAATTCAATTTCAAGCAGTTGCATAAAGAATTTTCTTTACCGAGAAAAATAAAAAGGCAGAACTTGCGGCTATTTTTACAAGTTTTATTATTTCGTAAACTCCATAAATGCTTGCGGAATAATTCTAGGTCATACAAAGAATATATTGAGCTGTTTATTTTAACACTTTAGCAATATTTGTATTGGCAGATGTTTTTGCATTCTTCACATCAATGTTCAACAGTAACAGAATCGATTGGGTCGAGAGCTGGTCTCTTTTTTCCAGACTTCCTGCTTCTCTATACAAAATAGATAACTTTTCATCGTTCTCGAAAGCGTAAAAAATTATTTGCAAGCGACATTTATTTTTTTTTTTTGGGCCTTTTTCGTTTTCACCTTTCAGTTTTAGCTTGCAATCGATATCACAAACTAGTTGATATGACGAATTGATTACTTGAAAAATTAAATTATATCTTATATTATATCCTGAAAAGTACAGTTTTTTTTTTTATACAAATCTCTAGAGTAGTTTTAACGGTAGCTTTCTTTGAACCGACAAGTCACTACACATCTCATTTTCAATCTGCAAATATATCTCAACGATAACTATTTATTGTTATTTTTGTAAAATCAGGTTTTCGGGGGTACATAATTTCCGACGATTCATTTTTCTAGGATAACCCTCTGAATTAAGTACAAGACGTTCGTCTGATTCACGGCAATATGTCCTCTACAGTACATATGACAAGTGAAAGATGCCGGCCCTTTAGAAGGATTCAAAAACTCAGTACTAAAATAAATATTTCAAAATAGATACATATTATTTTAAGATCTCTATATCTGATCGAATTAAGGATGCAGAAAAAAGTAATTTTACTTTAACTCGAGACAATTAATTGAACTGTTACAATCGTATCTAGACCTCTGAGACTGTTGACAGGTAGATATGATATAACTTGAAATTCAAAAGGATTTATAAAAATAAGTTGTCAAATTATCGTAAAAAAATTACATGTATCGTAAAACAATTACAATTATTGGCAATTTAAAAATATGCTTTGTCAAATTGTAATTCTACTCAATAGTGAGTTGTACTCTCCTGTACTATTGTAAATGTAGACGTCTTAGATGTAGGGCTTGAGACCTTAAACCCCCCACGCCGGCCCAGTGCTGGTTGGGAGCTGCTAACGCCAGCCATCACCATTGCAACAACGTCCCACTGATCCAACAGGTTAACATGATCGCCGAAGCACGGAGCGAGCGCTTTAATTTTATTAAGTTAACAATTCATCAGTTCGTGCGTGGTTAAGATCTGGTTCGAAAGCAACGTTGTCAACCACTGCGCCACCACCGCTATTTTAACGAATTAAAAGGGCGTGTAAAGATAGATACGCATAAAATCTATGTAATAAAGTTTAAATTTTTCTCACGAAAAAAATTGTGTTACCTTAGGACACATGGTATGGAATTGTTTTTTTTTTATATACTAAATTCCTTCTAATTTTCCTAGGTTTCCTAATTTTTTTTAATCGTCATTTAATTAAATAAAGCTCTACATGGTTAAGAGATTCTTTTGTAATCCTCTTTAAAATTCATTTTTACACTCGCTTTAAAAATTAATATTAAAGTCACTTTAATAAGGCTATTTCCTTTTTTAACATAACTACAATTTTAACTAACACTAACAAGTGGCGTTTTATTGAGAATATTATATTAAAAACAGATCGCACTGGGCGCGTAATACATTATTAAAAAAATAGCAGTAGCAAAAAAAGTGTTTTCTGAATATAATCCTTCCCAGCATTATAGTTTATATTTGGAAAAAAACTGGGTTCCTGTTTTTAAGATATGTCTCACAAAAATTTTCTGAACACTATTGCAGTTTTCCTAATTTTGATAGGTCGCTTAAAGATCTTTAAAGACTTTCGGGACTCCGTGTTAGGTGAAGCTATTATACAATTGCAGCTATATAGCATCTGCCGACCTGTCATTTCCACTGCAGGGGGACGTTTTTATTGGGTTTCAACCCCATACTACCCGCGTGCAGGGGCGTGCGGGTGTGCATATGCATTTTTTACCTCCTTCTCGCCGCAAAAGGGGAAAAAAAATTCAGGACCGGCAGCTTAACTTGTTTTTCGAGGCAAGGTTTGTGTGATATAATTCGACTTAAGTTGGGGACCCATTGGTCAAATCACGCGTGATCAATATCGAATTTGGTAGATTCCTCCCTACTCTAAGACTACTGAGCCTCCACTGCTCTTAGTCATTTATTGATCCATTAATATAAGTAGATTTAAAGATCCTTAAGACTTTCGACACGAACTTATGGGATACGTCATCTTTTGCGTCTGCAGGCTAGACGAATCGAATTTGTTAACCCGAAATACCTATCTGTTGGGTTCAAGGACATGTAAATATATCCGTCGATGGCCAGAACTTTTTTAAGGGCTTATTGTAAACTTTATATATCTTTTTTTTAAGTTCACTTTTGATTTATTTACTTAAGTGCTAATGATAATGAATACTTTTCATACTTAGGAGTTCTCATTCTGGAGATAGTAACGTCTAAGTATACTGATTGCAATCTTGGATCAATATAGATTTGTATTTTGATTGTACAATAGAGATTGTATTTTGTATATATAGAGGTTTATTTACTACTTAAAGTAGCTTAATCAGCCGATCAACCAAAAATTTGATAGAACTGGATCAATCTCATAGGCCCATATATTCTCATTTCTATTCAATAAGTAATCACTATCGAATTCAATTTTTTAGAAAAAAAAACGAGCAATGATGTCAAATCTACTTACTTGTTTTGTAGATAGTAACTAACATAATCCCATTTCTGTAGAAATTTTGGAACTTCTGATCAAAGAACCGCAACAAGTATTTTTGACAGTCCTCTCTAGATGTTAGCCCAAACTACTTAAATGATTCTGAAAAGACCGATACAGGTGAAAATATTATGGTGCAAAGTTAGGGCTATATGGTGGATGCATTAACACTTCTCAACTTGACTCTCTCAATATATACTGAGTAGCTAAATATGTGTGCGGTCTGGGGTTACCATGGTGAAAAACTACACCCTTTCTGTTGATCAAGTATGGCCGTTTTTCTTTACTTCTTGCTTCAATCGCCTCAGCTATTGGCAGTAGAGATCCGAATTGATAGTTTTGTCGTGCGGTAAAAGCTCATAATTAATAATGTTCTTATAATCCCACCATATACATAGCATTAACTTATTGTGAGTAAATCGAAGTTTCGCTGTGGAGTTCGTCTGTGGAGCTTGCTTGCCTTTTGACCATGTTTTTGTTATGCGGTCTTGTCGTAGATCATTTTTCGTCACCAGTGATCAATCTTTTCAAAAACGGTTGGGTTTCATTACGTTTCAATAGAGAATCACAAACGAACACACGATCCATTAGATTTTTTGCAGTGAGCTAGTGTGGAATCTAAGAATCAAACTTTTTGTACATCCAAATTTTTTCAAATGAACCACATCTGTTTAATGGTCAATCCGTAACTTTTCGGCTATCTCATAAAAACAAATATGCCGAATCTTGCTTTATTTTTTCCAAAATGGCATTGATTTTATCCGTAACAGGTTGATCAGAGCAAAGTCCATTTTTTACCGCAAAATTATCAGATTAAAACGCTTGAACCTGTCCCGTGCTACTCTTACCAACACCGCATCAGATACATAAACGTTACAATTTTTTTTCGCGAATTGTCGCATTTTTCCCTTTTTTGTAATAAAACTTCAAAATGTATTCAATTTCTACGTTAGATTCATTCGTTTTGATGGACCCAAAAACAGTCAAAAAATGGCGGGATACCGTTTTTACTTTCTGTTTTTCTTTTTTAAGATGGCATCTATTTAATGGTATCAAAACTAACCGAATACAAACAGCACAATCAAAGAGATTTTACTGCAATTTTTCCTTATGCAATACAAAAAAATCACTTCTCTCAATCCAATATTTTGTTGTAGATGTATTAATAGAACAAAATACTTATTGTTTCACATAATCTAAACAGAGGTATTCCATAGCATATCTGCTTTCAATGATAATGTTAAGGTCACCTATCTCACATTACGGAGTTAATAAATTGGGTCGCTTAGGACACGTACAAAAATAACTGGGGTTTTTGTGTTTCATTAGGACTAATTACACTGAGTATTAAATGTTTGGATAAATCGATATTACTGTTCATGAATGGTAATATGATACTAGGTATATCACTCAAGCTTCATGTTTAATTTGTTTGTGATTGATCAAGCCAATTTCTAACACAGAGTGCTCGATATGGTTAAAATTTATACATGCTACTACATGACTGACTTAATACATAACGGATGCTTTATTACATGACTACCTTATAATAGTTCTAGCTTGAGTATGTTACTTGTTAATTAGACACGATATAATTCTTAGCGTAAATGTACAGCATAAATACATTATAAGTCTGAAAAATTAATATAATTCTTATTGTATTGTATGAGGTGTTAATTCGCGGAAATCCATACTAGACGCTTGCCTGC
The DNA here is from genome assembly GCA_005406025.1 of Eumeta japonica. Taxonomy (NCBI): domain Eukaryota; kingdom Metazoa; phylum Arthropoda; class Insecta; order Lepidoptera; family Psychidae; genus Eumeta; species Eumeta japonica. Next base: position 284,867 of record BGZK01000719.1, read on the forward strand.
AACATGCATTAACATGCAGCATGCAACCCACCGCTGACCCTCGAATCTGCCTCTCCACTACGAATCTCTATCCAAATGATTGAATATTGATTCCAGAGGATTGACAGATATCGAACACCTAAGCAAGTGTTATTTATTATTATAATTATCTAATTCCGCCAACTATTAAATTGTTTAGTTCTACGTACGTTTCATGCCAACAAGGCACATCCTCAGGAAATTGCCGACAGTCACATCCACCAGGGTGCAAGGAGCGTTAAAACAACCAACACAACCTCGTTAGACAGGCCGCTGTCATGCAATGGTCAAAGAGCGACGAAAACATTATTAAGACAGCCACAGATCACCACCGATAGACATGCTTGTCAAATGTCACAGACTAACCATCACCAACATTACCCAAGTAGTTACAGGCAAGCGTCCAATAATGGCGATTTATAAACGTTAAATTTGGTCGTTGAGCATATTATTATTATCTTTATGTTTTAAAATTTCGAAGGATTCCAAACATTCAAACGTAACCCTTCTCACACACATGCAAGACATCGAATTTGTGATCATTATTAAGCTTATGACCGGTTTCTAATAGATGTTTAGCAAAATGGGATCTGTCTGATTTATTATTTTAAAGGCCGAAATATGTTCTTTATATCTTTTTCAAAGCAACGTCCGGTTTGTCCTATATATATTGATTTACAGTCATCACAAGTTAATTTATAAATTCCAGATTTTTTATTATTGTGTAATTTATCTTTATTGTTACATAAAGTTTTCAAATTATTATTTGTTTTAACGCTCCTTGCACCCTGGTGGATGTGACTGTCGGCAATTTCCTGAGGATGTGCCTTGTTGGCATGAAACGTACGTAGAACTAAACAATTTAATAGTTGGCGGAATTAGATAATTATAATAATAAATAACACTTGCTTAGGTGTTCGATATCTGTCAATCCTCTGGAATCAATATTCAATCATTTGGATAGAGATTCGTAGTGGAGAGGCAGATTCGAGGGTCAGCGGTGGGTTGCATGCTGCATGTTAATGCATGTTACAGGCAAGCGTCTATAATTCTTATGTTGCATAAAATGAGAAATATTGTTTTTGTAGATTTTACATACTATTTAAAACTTCTGAACATTAAAAGAATCTGAAAAATGGTTGACCCTGCAGGCTAACCCTAAAACTTTCCACTATAATATTTATCGATAGGTCTTTGAGCTCCTTAAGTTAAAAATATTAGTGTCTATATATCGTCGTTTGTTAATAAATTAAGAATTTGAAAAATGTTTGCCCTGCACGGAATCTTTGAAACTTTTTACTGTTTTCTAGCTGCAAGTGTTCAAAAATAAAGTAGCAATAAATTATTGAGCTCATCAAGCTTAAAAAAATCGTTTTTCGTGCTTTTTCATGTTTTCCGATTCCAAAAATATAGTTCTGATGCGTTTTTAACTCTTTGAGTTTAAGACTAATAGAAGAGGAAAATCTGTATATGTTAAAAAATTCTTAATTTCTCAATTTTCTTAGTTTTTCAATTGCGATGTCTTTCGAACACGTTGTTCTACTGTGATTTGCTTTACGGAATCAGAGACAGATTCTCAAGCAAAAAATGATGGTCGAGTACTAAACATCAGTCCATCAAGAATTTCACATGCAATTTTGAAAAAAAACCTTCTTTTTGAATTTTTCGTTAATGACATCACTAGATATATCTTTAACGAAAATCGAATAAACTGATTTTGTTCACAGTTTACAACGATCGATGTTGTTTCTAAAGCAGAAGACCTAATATATTTTGGAATTTATCGGTAGAGTAGTTTAAGAAATATCTTATGAAACATTTTTTCTCAAATTTAATTTTTGGGATTCATCAAAATCTACGTTGTGAAATTTACGTAATTTAAAGTTCCAAGAAGTCTAAGTTGAGTAGACCACATTTGAATGTCGCAAGCTGCGTTTGGATCGTTCTAAATTGACGAGAGGTTTGAATACAAACGCACGCACTCACGCACACACACACATACACACGCATATATGCACATACACACAGGTATACAGTTATCATTTGAAAAATTGTCAAAACATGTATGCGTAGAATCCAGAAATGTCAAGATCTGAATAACAAAATTTTCAAAAATCGGACTAAAAACAGCAAGATTTTCAATTTTTGAATTGGTGGAAACATAGTGTGAAGTTAAAATAATTTTGAAACTTTTTCAAAACGAAAAAGTTATTAAAATTTTGAGAAAAACCACTCTGATGTATTAAATTATCCATCGTGTTAATTTTTTTTATCAGATTAAACTTGCGTACGATATCACAATAACGTATGATAGGTACAAGAAAAGCTTATGATATGCATAATTTTGATTTTGCGATTAATCAAGAATTATGATTTTTGAGAAATTGCTATCACTCATATGTTGTGCACTACATAACCGGTAGCGCATCACAATAACTCTTAGTTCTTATGATATGTAATATGTTAGTTAACATAATTCCTGCCAGCATTTAAAACATTATTAATCTAAAAACAGTTGTATTTTAAACGCTGAAAGTGTTTTCAGCAAAAATGCGAATTCGCGCTAGTGCCATGCACTTCTAGGTCTAGCTGAACGATTGTGAGGTCAAAAGATACGTAGAGACAAGAACTACATTAAGGTGAAAAGTAACTTTTTTAAAATAGTAATGTAGCGCTTTTAGTATCAAATCATTTGATACAGTTTTCATTCCTTTATATTAATAATTAAGGACCTTAGGCCCGTGTCGCTTTATTGGACGGGTACCATACTGAAGCTATCGAAAAAGCATTTACAATGTAAAACAAATGCATTCTCTTACACCGTTGTAAAACGGTGATTGCTTCTGGGCTTGGAAGACTATCGATCATGAATTATTATCGATATGTAGAAATGGAAATCAATCAGTTGAAATTTAAACCCTGTAGTAAATGAATGGATAATTTTAAGTTTAAAATTTCCACCGTTAACCTTTGCTGCGAGGCAGCTTTTCATAACAAAACATGGAAGTCAGCCTGTAGACATACCTGAAGTTTAAATTCGCCGTCTTTTGGTTGTTAAATAAACTGTTATAGTATATTTTACATAAAAATTAGGAGGATCTACTTTTTACTAGTATTCAGTTTCAATACCTTTCTTCACTCTTGTCGGAAAATTAAAATTGTCAACCTATTCTGTGAATTGACTCTCTATTTGTTCCAAGTTCGAGACAATACACCGAGCTATCGTCTTTTTCCCGACATCGTACTCTGTTGTGGTGATCGCCTTCCATCAAAATCCTATACCGTTTTATCACGCTATCATCATTTTCGAATGTACCTACTTCAATTCATGCGATATCCACTTCGCAAAAAACGTCCGCAAACCCGCAGAAGTATAATGAAAATTGTTAATGCTAAATACTCACCGATGTTTTCTTAAACATGCTTAGTACGAGTTTGATTTGCTTATGATGCTACCTACTATCGAAATAAATTGTTTGTCTTGTAGCAAAGACATAGCTTCTCATTGTCGTTATCGTCGGTCATTCAATTGTATCGGAATTACACGATACCACAAGACTCAATAGTGAATACTGATTGAAGTCTCTCACCACTTTTGTTTTGACTCATAGGCGGAAGGAGCAATAAAAAAATCGAGATGTTTTTTCTAGAGTTAGAAAGACCGTTTCGTAGTCTCGAAATTTTCAGTTACCGAAAAAAAACCAGCAGTAACAGAGAACAAAGTACATCCGAACATAACAAGAAAGAACCGTGGTAGTCGAATACCCCGCGAGTTGCCTTATAATCAAAAAGTGGCAGGCTTAAAGCTGATTAAATTACTCGCCTTCCGAGGCACGTGGGTCCGGCTAGTCTGGACGAGTCGCAAGGGTTGCTAGCGGGCCCCGACCCGCACCGTGCCGATGCGGAAAGCTCAGAAGTTGCTAGGCCCTTTAACTAAAATAAAAAGATTGAAAGCGTGTGTCCACAGTAGGGTGACACACGAAATCTTACACATGGAAACATTCTGCAGCCATAGACTTTCATTATGCAGATCATAATTTCTTTTCCGTGGTATTAATATTCGGAAATTTCCACTGTGCCTCATTAAAAATTCTTAGAACTTTAGATACTTTATCTTCTATTTCAAATAGATATTTGTCAATATTTGATGTATCTAAGAGATTATTTTAGTTAAAATAAAATAGACTAATAGGTGTTCATCTATAATTATTTGAAAGCACTAATCAATTTTTAGGAAATTATTTATTACATAACGACCTTTTCATATTAAGAAATAATACGCTTGCTGTTGCGGATGTAAAAATGGGATTATTTTAAATGATCACACAAAAATAAAAGCGATTCAAGGTTTTCTTTAATTGCAAATTTCAAACAATTCGAAGTGATCAAATTATGTCCTAAATACGTAATTAAAATAGATTTAATACAAAAAAAGCAACTTGCGTCATTTCATTTCAGCGTTCGTAACATGAACAGAAAACTTTCTGTCAAGTGTACAGCCTGTTTTATGTTATAGATAGTTTCGTATTGAACACTTTTTAAACCTTCATATCCAAAGAAAATAAGCATTTTTAGAAAAAAAAAATCCCATCGTCTGTTCGACCATTTGCATGATATAGCTTTATAATTCCGTCATTTTTTCAAATTATGTTATACGTATTAGTGTCGATTGCTATATAATTATTTAAAAAATATTCCTAAAATAGAATGTAGATAGCTTTACGTATATAAAATTGGGAGGTCAATTTTTTTTGTGCCCACCATTGTGTGGAATATTTTTGATATGCTTTAAAAAATACATTATAGATGCTTGAGGGAGTTTTTTTACATTGTATATTTTTCCTTTTTTTAGCTTCAAAAAGCGTTAACTTCGTGTCTGACGACTCCTTTGAACTGTGTGTATTTATTAGAAAAATAATATTAAAGATAGAGTTTTACAAATACATCCAATTAAAATTATTTTAAAGAGAATATTTTTATATGTTTTTTAGATGTTCACGATTTTTGGTTATCAACAGTACCTAAAAATTTAATTACAGATCTATATGAGCATGGAGATATAAATATAAAATAGTAAATGTCTATTGTTCAAACAATATATTTGTGCTTACACTAGTTCAAATTGAGTGCTTTATATTTTTATGGAACGATGTTGCAAACTTTTGATTTACATTTAGTGTAATTGTTAATTTCGCTTCGTTTCTTCTTTTCATTTGTTTATACAGAATATTAGATGACAGAAGCAGCTTATCACTTTGACAGTTTTTTTTTTTGTGAAAACTGGCTAGGCGTGAATTGAACACAGTAAAGCAGAGCAAAGGATGTGTTTGTGCAGTCACTAACTTTAAACAGCTACCGTTCCATAGGCCTTCCACACAAGCCATGTATAGATTGATGTGCAATGTGATGTGACCACAACTCCCGAGTCTTTTCTAATAAAAGCAGCGAATTAGTGAATCTTCACGTGGATCCACATTTCATAACGACGTTTTCCTTTATATCAAAGCAAATGATAATTAGTAAGTACTAACAATTTTTTATATCAGACAGAAAAGTGTAGTCGGTCATGATTCAAACTCGTTCTCCTGTGCCGCAGTAGGGTGCGCTAACCACTGAGCTAGGGCCGCTACTCTATTAGCATGGTACATACGTATAAGTGTGGTGCAAGTAGGGATGTAGTTTTGGTTCTCTTACGCGTTCAAACAGTTTAACAAATTCTAATGAAATTTTGCATTAAGACTGATTATAGAGTAGAATAGAACATAAGATAGAATCAAGAACGGGATCGAATCGACATTGAAATCAAAATTGAAATCCAGATTAAAAGTAATTCGTAAATATTGTATAATATATACTTTTATGTAGAAATATATAAATATATTTAATGAAATAATCATATACCAAGTCGTAAAGTAAATAATATTGATATATTGTGAAATTTTAATTTAGGCCCAACGAAACGGGAAATTGCATTATATGACACACAAAAATAAATTAAGATATTAAAACAGATAAGTAATTAAATTGATTGTAAAAAAATACAGAAAACATTCAATGAAAGTTCACAAAATTTAGTTAATGATAATTTTAATATGCTTATAATTAAATTGTTTCCAATGCCTTCTCACGTTCTATCGGTTATTCAACTTTTTCCTTTCAGAATTTCAATATAAATATTTTCATGTATATGACACACGATAATAGTTATCTTAACTATTTGTATTGATGCAGTTGGTAAGATTGTTAAATTTTACTATGCCATACGCCTGTCGAGAGAAGTGACTGGTAATAAATAGTTGAGGTCGTGAGTATTGTGTGATACTGTGTGGAATCTATTTTTCCATCATAAAACGTTAAAGATATTGTCCTAATCAAAAACAGCAGCCACCGTTCTGGTATTTTCTAATATTCTGAAAAGTAAATGGGTAATAATTTATTGACGATCTAAATAGATTATAATGATGATTATAATGATGACAATGAAATACGCATTATTATTGGTACAATACGTTTGGAACTTTTAAAAATGTTACAACTTATACTGAATAATAAGGTGACAAAATGAGACAAAAATTTGTAATACAATAACTTGAGTAAAATATAATAATTCAAATCACTTACCTACAGTTTCGTTTTGAAAAATGGAAACACAGCTTTGGGCAAAAATAATATGTGTAGATAATTATGTACACATATGCATCGTATTTCTATATGTGTAATGATATATGCGTACATGAGACATGTGCTGTAATATTGAATAGTACGAGAGTACTTTTCAATGTTACAGCACATAAGCAAACTTAGCATACGGACGGACGAGAGAACTTACGTCGCCATTACGTAAACAAACGCAACGTTAGCCCCGTAACTTCATACGGCGAATCGCAAACCAAAAAAAAAAGCCTTAAAAAAAAGCAAATTATTATATTTCTGAGCTAACGTTTCATGTGACTCAATCGCGCGCGCTTACGTCACGAGGCCGGGCTGTGTGCACAAGTGCGCGTGCGCGGAGACATCGGCGCGGGCGTTGTTTTCCCGCGTTCATGTCGCCCCATTATGAGGAGGCTGCAATTGTAATATAATTAAGCGGCATCGTCCCAGTCAGTCGTGCCAGCTGATTATTATGCGTGATCACCATTTAAATGTTAATTAGATTTATTAACCGGCCCACCTGTACAAATCGTGCTGTGGATGCATGAGTTCATTCGGCGACAAACACGCCGGCTTTGGCCGTTGTGAATTAACATAAGCCGGCCGTTTACAAATGTTAACTAGGCGTGCGTTCTGTGATACGCGACTCCGGCTAGATAATCACTATTTCGGCGGCTTATCTTTTTATTTTTAATTTCTTTATTACTATATTCGAGATAGTTGTATGTTTATATAAATATACAACAAAATTAGATTCAATATTGGTACTATTTGAACGTAATAATAAAATAATATACCAATAAAAGCAATATGCTAATGAAAGATTCAAAATATGTAAGAATATTTAAGGACGGGATAAAATATTTATATATTTATTTATATCAAAAGTGTCATAAAAATGTTCCTATTTACATTCCTATTTAGAATGATTGAAGACCAAACATAATTTAATAAGAAAATACATATTTTTATGGAAAAATAATATACAACTTTGACGTTAATTAGTAAATAAGACATAGCACTTGTCATAAACATAATACATTAACACGGGAGACATTACTATAAAAGATTTATAAGTTTCGTATTTCTTGATTTATTATATAATTTTTCAAATACTGGATAATGATCCTTCATGTGTTCTGTTCATTTATGTTCTTTATATTTCAACAAACCTGAATTTATTTTTCTATACATTATTAATTATACGAAGATTTCAAATTACAAGCACATTTTTAGTAAAACACAATGATTTATGCGTGGGTATACAATACAGGTAAATAATTATGTTTACTTTTAAAATTAATTTTGTATGTGAGTATTTTCTATGGATACAGAACGACATATACAAATTATACGATGAAACAAATCATTTTTCCAGCCTTGGACGTTGTACCATATCGCACGCGTCGTAAACAAAAGATTTTCGTATGTCGCTACCTACCTAGATTAGGAAGAAACAGATGAGAAGGATCGTATCGATGGCATTACTATACCTACGTCACTTTCCTACTTGCTAAACTTTCTCCTGTCATTTATTTATAATGCATCCGTTCAACTTATCGAATTAATCAACAAATCGCCGTTGCGGCTACCGTACGCACACGATCATTTGTCAAGAGCCACAGCTGCCGCGATGAGCTGGCGAAACCCAGGACGTCGCTCGAATTGTTTAGTCGGATCTAGCTAATTAATCGATAGATCGATGCGCAGATTGTCCGGCGGCGTTTCCGGTGAAGGTGAACGTTTCGTCGCCGGAGTAAGAATTATTATTAATTTTATATTACACTAAATTCAAGAAGTGTAAATTCATATTGTCATGGGTACGTAACTAACTATATAATATTTAAGTAGCGATTTGTTTAATTTCATCTTTAATTCCAAAACTATTTTTTTAAGTTAATACTTCTTTAGGCGCGTTACGAAAAAGTGGTGATAGTGATTTTTTGATGCGCCGCGCATATTGTAACAAAAAGTATGAAATTGGTTGCTGAAACTCTTGTTAAGTCTTGAAAGTGCGCATCATATTTAATAACGGTATTCAGTTGTATTCAAAGTATTTGTATATCTAAATACACAAGACATGTTGTATTTTTTATCCCAACGGTCACACATGATCACAGTTAGACGTATGATTTAGATTTGGTCTCCAATGCTAGCATTTAAATGTGTTTGTATGAATGAGTCGCGTATGAACGTTTAGAAATTGAATTCGATGTATCGCCACCATCTGTGGCCATACTTATAGATAAGTATATCATATATATAAAAATGTGCATACCAGAAATTTTAATTTCAAAAACTGAATTTCATTTTACCCTAGTCCTCGCGTTTACCGATTTCATAAATTTAACCATATAATGATTATAGTCCGTTATAATAATTATCATTTGTATGAAGGATTACTTTTAATTTATATACAGATAAACGTAAAACGTTTCGGATAGTTATATTTGCGTCAATCTAACGGAATAAATAAATTTAAACCGAGTGAGTTTCAAATTTATTCCTTTGAGTAGGTGCCACGTAAGAAGCTTTGACATTATTTGATTCTACATCCACTTTATTTTATTTAAAATGAGGAAAGGACGAGAAGTTATGAACGAATTTTAAAAATGTGAAGGCAATACAAAATATTTTTGAAATAATACTCTTCAGTGGCGGCATCCTGTGGAATTTCTATTTTCGTAGAATTACAGGTTATATTCAACGTTAGGTCGATGAAAAAGCGACACAATAAATGTACCACAATACTGAAATTATGCAGGGTGTAGTTTACAATAGGTAGGTAGGTTCATAAATGTAGCAATCTCACTTAAACGAAAATAATGGTATTAATAAGTAACTAGTTTCACATAAATTATGTCCTCGTAAAATAAAATTAAAATTCTTTTTTCTTTGTCGAATGTGATTGCATTATTGTAATCATTTCAAATAGGTATTAGAAGATTTAATTTTATGTCTTGTGAATATGTTTATAGACGTGTGTGAACTCCATGTTGGTAATAATGTACAATTTCTCTTTCACAGATCTTTCTTTGTGACTTAAAAAAGATTAGGTTTCTTTGTATTGAAGAAGACAATCTTTCATTTCACTCTTTCTTAATGTGTACAGCTTGGAGTATAAATGCTGAATTGAATTCTAACAATTTATTGAGAATATGATCTGTAATCAAACAGATTATTTTCATATATTTGTTTGTAATATTATTGATATTAATCTTGACTAATATTAATAATGGCAATTGAATTTAAAAAATATATTTAAAAGATTCGAATGCAGTTTATGTTTTTATCCACTTAGCTTGGGGACAATTATTAAAACTTTAAATAAAATAATTTGAGAAAATTTCAATACATAATTTTCAATATTCCATAAATAATTTGAAGCAGGTATTATAAAACTACATTTCTCAAATTTAAAAAGCAACAAAACAAGCTGATCTTTAAACGGAAAAATATACAAATTAAAAAGTTCGCCTAAATATTGATTTATTATTATCTAATACTTAGGAATGAAATACTTGTGCCGTTTTACTAAAATATGTGACATGCACTTGTCTATATAGAGTTGTATTTTCTATTTACTAACTATACTACACAATAGGACCTAATAGAAAAAAAAATTGTGCTCGTTATAGCACTATCCTTCTGCAAGAGGCAGGTTTTTTTTTTATATACATTTACATGTTGTAATGAAAGATTTCAGATCAATATCTATTTAGTCAGTTAGTTACACAAGTCATATGCACAATGGTTGTCGGTTTTTTATACGTTGCTATATGGTTTTGGTTTTCTAATATAGGTACATGTATTTAAATTTTCACCGGTCACAATTGTCGGTAAGTTTTAAACGCGTTTAGGGCGGTCAATGGTTAAAAAGTACATTTTGAGTTAAAAATATAAAACAACTTAATCTAAAAGAAGTTTGTATAGGATGTGGTCTTATAGCGAAGCGACACAAACTGACGCCTAAATATGGTGAATGCTCTATTATAAATATTCAAGATAAATAATAAGAAACGGGCAAACGAATTTATTAGATTATCTCTATTGACCGGGGATTCATTTGCCGATCTACGAAGCACGTAGGAAGTCCGAGATTAGATGTATCAATTAACTCACGGTTGGGCGATATGTTTAAGGGTTGCGAGATAGCAGCCGCCGTCGGGGGCGCTGAGTCCATCTTCCAGGGCGCGCAGCACGACGCGGGCGAGAACTCGGGCGTGGGGCCGGCGCCGGCCGATATCAACATGGTCGCTGCCGACTACCTTTCGACGACTCTATTTCGGCTGCCTGTCGTTATGGCCGACACTGACGTCCCTTCTCATAGTTCGCGCGACGCGAATTCATCAAGTGCCCGGAACGAGGTGAGCGAACGCGGCGCGGACGCACTCCGTCGAAGCTCAGTGAGGACACTGAAGTGTGCGCTTGGCGGCGCGGCGCGCCCACCCGCGCCCACTCCCATTCGTACGCCTCGGGTAAATCATTGTCGTCGAACAATAACAACAAAAAAAAAACCTCCTCCGCCGCCGCTGCCTCCGCGCACGCCTCTCGCTCTAACGCTCCTAATTCGATTTCTGTACGCGTTAAAACTACGCGGCCCGCGCTCAATTCGACCGCCGAGCTCCGTCCCGTTCTCGGCTCCTCCGAATTGAACACCGCCGACGCTCGTCCGAGCGATACTACCTTTTCATGTGAACCTCTTCTAGCTCATAATTCCGTGTGATAATACTGACAAACATACGACATTACGGATGTAAAGCCGCTCGGAACTACTCCTGCTCGCACTCGTTCGCTTTGGGGTAAGCTTGCACGGCACGAAAGGGACAGGTGCTCTACCGAAGCGGAGTTTACGGTAGTGAGCACAGGTGATCTTTTACCACTTCCCCTCGTAGTCGAAAACGGTGAATAGCGCCGTCTCTCTCGAGCTATACTTAGTTCGCTATTGAAATGTAAGATAGAGTTATTTGAAGTTTAGCAGCTTAGCGCTAACTGTTCTCGACTTCCGTTTTAATAGTCGGGCTAACGTTGTAAGATCAAATCTAATTAACAGGGGTTGGCCACACTCGAACATATTTTGCTGCCGTATGATTTTGTAAGGGAATTTCGATACAACCTTCCTCGATCCGTTGATGACATAAAAATCAGACACTTGGGTACTTATTCTGCTCATGTTCTACTTTACAGAGTTCTTATGATGGACTAGGAAAAGTTTGTCGCACAGATATCAACGCAATAAGTAAATTACACCTAACAGTTTGTTGAACTATAATGATCATGATGGTCTCACCTCATTTTCTTAATCATCACAGGCAATTGAAAATGCGTGCCTGACCATTAAAAAGCATCTGTACATACATGTTTACAGTTTTTTCTTATGGTATCGATTTTTATACATTAATTTCTACTAATTTTGAAAATAAAATATTTATTAAAGCTATTGCAAATAATATTTGAAATGCATCTGAATGTTAATTACTTAAGGGAATGCTATTTTTCTAACATATTCAGGGATTGTATTATAGTTATACACTTAAATATATTATGGGGTCACATACATATTATACAATGTAGCTGGTTTGTGACCAACCGCATAGTTATTGAGTACTTAGTTTATACAAATGACATACCTACACCTACACCTAACTTAATTAGTTTTATTTTGTGTATGTGTCTATTTTAAAATATGTAAAGCAAAGGTATATTTCGTCATAGTTTTTTTTTATAGACAATTACTAGATACGTTGATTATCTTTCGTAATTTCCTATATATTTGATGCTATTAACATTGAATTGATTTATATATATATATATATATATATATATATATATATATATATATATTGTAAACGATTGTCTTTTAACAATAAAAAATGGATTTACAAATAAAAACAAGTAGTCAAGACATCTGCTGTACCTACTATAATAAGGGTAATTTAAACCTCAACAAAACAAAACAAAACAAAAATCGGTAAAACAAAGAATTCTTAATACATCCATATGTCGATGATTGAAGGGCTCAAAGGAATATCAATACACGTACAATGAAAACTAAAAGCAATTATATCAATATTATTTCGTGTATGTACTTAACCCACCCACGGCCCGGCTGTATCGAAAGCCGCACAAATAAACGGTTTTATCAGTTTGAGCCTTTTAAACGTAATTATAGGGAAAGAATGCTCGCCCGGAGCTCCGGCGGAAACGCGACTGGCTGACGGCCTTTTGTGTCAGTTTTATTAAGTGCGAGCGAAGTCTGTGATTTTATTCAATCTAGATTGAAAGTATTGCGGCACGGCTGTCGGCCGCGGTTTATATTGTATCCGGGCCGTTGTTGCGGTAGTATTATTATTTTTTTTTCATTCTCCTGGTGAACTCTAAAACTGATTCGTTTTGTTTATTTCAATGCGAGAATTAAAAAGCAATGATGATTATCGCATAAAATAATTACAGTATTTTAAATTGTCATTTTTTATTTAAAATCATATTTGATTAGACAGAGAATTTATCTACCTACTTAGTATTGATAGCGTTAAAATTACGTCACATTTATCAGTATTTCTTTATCATAGGACTATTAATTAGTATGAAATAAATAGTTTTTCATTCTACCATAGAATTTTTTGCGCATTCAATAAGTATTAAAGTTAAAACCGCTCGAACGTTAAGCCGACGGTTTTGTACGTCATCATCGTATTAATGACAAAAGATTACTAGCGGCCAGAGGGAAGATTGAAGATTCGAGCTCTTCAACCTGAATTGCGATTGTGGGAGGTCATCTCGCGGGAGTGGGGCTGATCGAATATTAAATTATATTATCGATATTTTTGTGGTTTACTTTGTATATGTATATAAAGATACGAAACAATTTGCAATGTTTTATTTCGCACCGAGTCCGAGGAAGTGGATTACGATAGCGCATTGTTTCTTTTTGCGATCTTCCCACTTTAACACATAGATTCGTCCTGCCCGTGCACAATTATCAGCTGTATTGAAAGTTTATCAACATTTTTGATATTATTTAGTACATTTATAAGATGAATACACATATTAATACCTGTAGCATTTGAACTTATCTTACGTAGATCTATATAATAATTATGGAGGATAACGGAAATCATTATGCGCGATATTTTAAATAGATTCAATCGTACTCAATCCGTATTTGCGTTTTATTTTTCCTAAACTGAAAGTAAATCGCTGAATACGTGGACACAATCCGCTTCGTACATTAATTATTTATATCAGGTGTAGCATCACGAATCCCTGGTATAGCGACGGTGTGTTCTAACTTAGCGGAAGCTGAGCAATCGTATCGATAATTCCTCGAACTATTACGATTTCAGCAGTTTTTTTCACATAGGATACTGAAAAAGTGATGCAAGTCATTGAAATGACGAATTCGTGCAATATTTTTGATTACTTAAAGAAATTAAATCCAATGCGGATATGGATCATATCAGCATTGGATTTAATTCGCCCATTCACCCATAATGGATCAAATTTGATCTATTGTAAATATTTTTTTTAATATTTCCAACTGATCAGCATACAAAAATACGAGTACACTGTCTAAAGCCACGAGCTATGAAGTGAGCCGTCATGCAGGTGGATATATGCAGTATACAATATTTTACAATCTGTTCTTATTATTTGTTTGCGTGTATCACATATATTTATATTGTTTGCAATTTAAATACGTCAGCCCTAAATCACACTAGCTCAAGATGAAGGGCTTAACGGCTAAATCCTTCAAACTTAAATAAAATGATTGGTGAGTGCGTATGTCCTTAAACCTAGCAAATTATGTATTTATACCTTAACATAATTTAAACGCTCCTAGCACATATGTCTTAAATGTATTCATTGGCTTTTGATTTAAATGTGATACTTGTATTATCCATACTTGTATATATTTTATTCGTCAATAGATTAAATTTTGGTTTATTTAAAAAAATATTTACGTTACTAGGTATGTAACATATTATGTGCGATATTAATATTTATCCTTATTTTATTTACAAAAAGCCATCAAAACTTAAATTCATCATTTTTGCAGTTCTTTGATTAATGGATTTGAAATCGATTAGAAATAACATCTAAATCCTGTCCGTGCGCACTCACCTGCAGCTTATACTTCAAAAATTATTTTTCGTAAAGGAGATGTGAATCAAATGTGTTTAAAATATTAATTTTCTGCGTTGTCGCAGAAACAATTTAATTTTTATTTTAGTACAAAAAAAAGTGAGGGAGGGATTGTAACAGAGGAATTAATAGACAAACCGGCAATACAAAAGCTTCCTGTAGATTACGAACCGTAAAAAAATATATATTCTTTTTCTATATTTTAAAGTTTTCATTTAAAAAATGCTGTAAATTGTTATATATTAACGACAAATTAACATCAGTTGAAAAAACAAGGTTTTTTTTTTTAATTTTTTTTTTGCAATCGAATAAAAACCCACAATACTAGGAATTGTTAATACTTGAATCTATTTCATCGCGGATTATTTAGGCAACCTCGTATTTTAAATTTTTTTTTCATCTAAAAAATTGTAAACAATTAATTTGTAATATCCATCTCATCTGCATAGAATATATTTTCATTAAATTACTTAGCATAACTTTTACAAATATTTCCAAAAGTATCGGTATTAATTCTACCTGTCTTAGCGAATAGTTTACAATGAATTTTGATTTACTTGATTGAAAATAATCCATATTTTATACAAAAATGTATCCAAAGAATGTAGTTATACGGTAAATAGTAAGTAATGCGAAAAAATCTTACTATTTAATTATAATTAAATAGTAAGATATTTTTGCTTCTGGATATCTGTCCAAAAGGGAAAGCTTAGAGGCTATTCATTTATTTAATATATCCACTATTTATTTATTTATTATATCTACCAAGGAACAGTAAATAAATGGATAGTCTCATATTTTAGGCAAAATATTCGACAAATGTATTTCAAATAATACGTTACTGAAGACATTACTGATTGTAATTAAAAAAGCCTAGTACTTTTTTTCTAATTTCTAATGTTCTAATTTGCCAACATCAACTAAGTAGACCAGTTATTTAGCAATAACATTATTATTTAACAGATTAATTATTTATTTCGAATCGAAGTAAATATTAACGTTTTGAAGTCCATAATTAGGAAGGTCTTATTATAAAGAGTTCCTCGCCCGATCAACTAAGAGGTCAATTTGACGCGCTACTAAGTCCATATTCCATTCGTGAAACGGTAACACACTTGAAAGTTGATTTCTTTAGTATTCTTCAGGAAGTTTTGGTGTACGGTTATTAGTAACCGTTACCGTAGAAGCGTGCCATGAGGTGTCATACTGCAGGACAATCGCCCTTATGGGTACGTTACTATGATCATTATTCAAATTTGACGTATTAAGGTCAATATTCTAATAAAAATAATTATAAATTGAAAAGAAATTGAACTTTATGCCCAAATAGAACCTTTTAGTACACTAAATAATTTTTTTCATTATTCGTGTTCCTACAATATTCAAATATTTCATCATTGCTTAATCAATTTTTATTAAAATGTTCAAAATTAAATAATAAAAAAACAAGTATAATAACATTTCGAACATCCTCCCAACTCCCCGGCCGGGTGTGCATTACGCGGAGACAGCGTCCGCCGCGCGCAGGATTTAGTGCGCCGATGCGGCGTGGGCGTCGCCTAATGAATATATTTATTTATCAGCGGCCACTTGTCCCGCGTTATCGCCGCGCCCGCGCCGAGAGGACCCTTGTTAGCGGCCGATACGCTCGCCTCTCCCGGACCGACCCGCAAACGTAGAGACAGGTAGGCGTTTGAATTAAATAAGTAAGTGTCGTGAGCCAGCGAAGTACGAAGCGAAGTATTTCGTGAATTGTCTGTTACCTATTTATTTGGTTTTATCATACAGAGGTGAAATCGTTTTGAAAAAAATCCAGTAAAAAAATTGCATTTGTAGTACCATACACATGATGGAAGCGAAAGCTTTTAAAATTAGAGACATCATTATTAATAAAATTTTAATAGTTTAAATATATATATATATTTATATATATATTTAATAACTCCTCATGGATACAATTAAACAACAATTTTGGCGACTCTAGGACGTAAGTACCAGCCGCCCTTTTCTCGTGCAGCTCTATTTATTATCGTTTCACGTTTACTTCAGCATGTTTTTGTCAGCATAATTGTTACGATTAGCCACCCTTAATATTTGACCGCCCCGACTCGGGCCTATTTGTCTATGTGAAATCCGCCACTGCAGGACAGAAACATAAAAAAAGTAAATAATCGCGAAACGTTATAATATTAAATATAAATTACAGTTGGTAGTGGTAAAGGCACGAAACTTTGCCGTTCTGAATTGTGCGCGAATGTAATGCGGTTTACCACCCCTCCTCAGTAATCAGGTGACGCTTTCGTAACTAACTTTACAACGGCAGAGTTTCGTGCGTTGTAATGTACCTCCATCTGTTCATACAACGCGCCTTACGCGTACAATCTATACAACGCGCTCACGCGCGATACTATCTTATTGAATCGTTTTTATCGTAGTGTATACGTCGGCTTTTTATTTGTTCCACTCCCCTGGCGTAGGAGTATATAGCTCTCTTTCTCCTTTTCTCGATATTTATATTCTTCTTTCCTCTCTTGTAACGAAACGTGTCTCAGCGTGACGCACCTTTGAAATTTCAATCTCACTTTTCGTCCAATTGTCGATTATCGAATCGCCGCCAACAAACTTCACTTAAAGGGTTTCCATATTTGTTTCACGTATTTATTTTTGTTGAATAATAAAATAGTTTAGATGTGAATAATTTAGTCTAGATGAATAGTCTAAATTGATTTAATCTATATACTTAACTAAAATAATTTAAAATTTGCTTAAATAAAAAAAGCGTTTTAATTATTTCCTAATTAGCAGAATAGTCGTTACAGGGTTGTTTTCCCAGCGTTTACGTCGCGTAATCGTTCTGCAACGTCATTGTCGATGTTTTTAACTTTTACCCAAGTATCCACGTCAATTGTGTACGTTATCTACCTCCTTTCGTATCATAATATTTTTTTATTTTATATATTTATTTTATTTTTGCGGTACTTTAAAACGTTTTACGATTCTCTTCATGCATCTGAATCCATTCAGTCAGTTGAGGAATCACACACATATCTAAGTAACACTGTTTCAATAGAACAACACGCGATTGCATATATATTTTAAATTATTGGAAATTATATTATTATAAAAATTATTCAAATACTCAATAGGAAGATCATTATAACAATTATATATCTAAAGCACCGAAAATTAAACATAAAATAAGTTTCCCGCGTAGTCCATCTCTCAGCGAAATGTACGCAAAAGCTGACAATACCAAAATATTCTTATAGGCTTAAAAGCGAAAGGTAATAATTGTAATCCATTTTATACATAGACTTGACCGTTTTCCTTATATAAGGTAAAGAAACAAACACTTTTCACCATGTAAATATCTTGAATTATCTTAGGTTCAACTTCTGTGGGGTTGACTTGTTTTACATTTTTGAAGTAATATTTAAGTATTTGTACTGAAAGCAAAAAGAAGAGATTATCTGAAATATGATTAAATCCTAATACTATAGTTGTATGAAGCGTACGCAGGAAGTTTTAGGAACTAGTTCTTTGTGTTCCTATATTAGTTTTAACTAAAATTATTTTGTCAAAGATATATTTTGGACTAAGCTTGTATAGATCTTATTAATATAATATATAGTAATTCTAGGAAATATATATCGATATAATTTTCATTATTTAAATATTCATTCTAAAAGAAATGTCATAAACTGCAATTCCATAAATATACAACTTTGACATATTTCAATGATTTATAAATGTAAAATGATAGTGTTTATCTATTTATCTGTTCGCACACAATTTTTTTCCCTTGTATTTAAATCTTGGATGCTAATCCTGTTACCCACCATATCGATATCATTGTGTTGCGATTGTTGGATGCAAAATGTATATGTATTCTACCTGTTAGCGGACCTAACCCAGACGTTGTCCTGCTCGAACGTTGGCCTGCCTGCTATTAGCAAGTTCAGGAAACGTTTTTTTGGTAAATTATACACTAAGTTACATTTGACATTTAATCTTTCGCTTCGTCATTGTGTGATTAGCTGTTGCTCAGAGAAAACTTTGAAAATTAAGGCCAAATGCGTGTCGGGTAACGCGCAGTGTAGGGTTCCATTGTTGCTCTTCATAGTATACTGACTTAGAATAGAGTTTTTTGTTTGATACTATGAACCTATTAACTGAGTTTAGGATTTAACGACTAATAACGTCTAAAAAGGGTCCGCACAGGACTGGTGTTAGGGATTTTATGTCTTTATATTACCGTTATTTTACATGGTATATTTACACATATCCATAACTAAACATTTATCTAGCAGGGAGGACATTTAGCTCTATAAAAATTTAGCATTAGAAGTTTGCAAACAGTTTCTTAAATCAAAAAAACGTTTTTACAAAATCGCAATGTTTTTGAATCGGCTATCTAACGATGTTCTACACCATGATATAGACAAGAAAAAAATTCATCCCCATTTTACATATAAGGATGTACTCTAATTGTTTTTTAATTTCAATTCTTTCACTTTTTTGGCGTGATCAATATGCATACTGATACAGAATTACAGTTTTCTAGTACTAAAAGTCTACGCTGGATAAAAATGCAATTGATGATGCGTACGTTAAATACCACGTAATTCGACATCAGCGTCACTTATGATACATAAATACAACTGGAAATTATTTTCAGATCAGTTATTTATGAACGTCTCAGAAGATTTTAATGTTCAGTTATACATTTTAAAAAATATTGAGGGGGGGGGGTGAAATTGTAGCGTTATGCCTACTTTTTACAATAAGAAGAAAATCGGTAAAAATGAAAAGAAAATCCTAGTATCCGATCGCAAAACTACCTACTGGGTCCAATTATTAATCTAAACCATTCAGGGACTTTTTCAAATATGTACAATAAATGTCATCTTAATCGGCCCAACGTTTTAGATGAGATTCAAAGACAAACTCACATACAGAATAATTATATATAAAGATAGCTCTAAACAACTCAACATCATAAAAAGATGTTGTTTATTTAAGATGTATTCTTACTGTATAAAAACCTAGTCCAGGGTGCTATAGTAATTCATGAAATATTTTAAGATTACTAGATCACTTGCACATTGCACAAGAAGTTTAACATCTGTTTATACACCCAGTTCTAAAAAGCACATCAGGTAATTTTAGATTGTTAGGTTAATACTATAACCGTTGCTGTTATTTTGTTTAATTATTTGTGAATTAACAACTTAATATTTTGAATATTATGTACTAGAAATAAGTTATAGAAGAATATAAAGACATCTTTCAAAACATACTTAAGTAATTTTTTAAACAGATTCCAAAAACAATTTTTTAGGTGTTTTTGGAGTCGGTTTCAGTTAAAGATAAATCAGACACAATTACGCCTCATTAGAAGAAGATCTCCGTAGTGACTCAATATTTAAGGTTTTACATTCATGATTATATATTGACAGCTGGTCGCTTCAAGCTTTCATTTGAAATAATCAATTGTTAACTGTTGAAGTTAAAAACTATACAGGTCAATTACACTTTCTTAACTTCACATTTGGCGTTTGACTGTATAAGTTGCTCTTAAAGACATTTTGGCTCATTTAGTTTTTAACTTTACTAGATAACAGTCAAATATTGCAAATGAGAGTTTGCAGCACACCGCTATATATGTTATTTTGCCCTGCTTTAGCTGGAACCGATCCCAAGAACGACTAATTAGTTATTTTTAAAGTCTGTTTAAAATTATTTAAGTATGTTTGTAA